>OVAN01008817.1:0-17701 GCA_900406275.1 Anastatica hierochuntica | reverse complement strand
CATATTGAACTATAATTTAAACATTACGAGTCCACTATAAAGAATGCGTCCTAAGCATTTATCAACAAACAACTAAAAACATAGAATAAGTAACCAATATCATTCTACTCATTACAAAAGCCAACGAAATCGGAAAAAAACCTGACCAAACAATACAGCGAAAGACAAATCTACACACCACACATCCGCGCGTAGCAGCGCGGACATAGTCCTAGAATACATAAAGAGGAAAAGCATAGACGAAGACATGAAATTGAGTGACGTTACATAAGAAGTGGGTGAGATAGGCATGTGGTGGCTCTTTGATTTCGCAGTCCCCACCACATCAACATTTTTGCTCCATTTCCCGATTCTTAATCGAACATGCCTTTGTTACCATTGGATAAGATAATACATATTTGTATTTCCAATTATGTTAACAAACTTTTCCTTCCAAAGTTCATACCCTTTTCAATTTGACCTAATAGTCCTTTTAGGTGATTTCCATAATATACGCACACTAAGATACAAAAGTATCATAGAATTGAAAGCACATAATATATGGGTCTTGAGATTGTTTTTTTTCTTCTCTTTTTGTATGTGTGTATTTGTTCTGTCTAGTTAAAGTGTCTAGCTTGGTAAAAAATGAAGAGAATATTCATACATCTCCAACTCAACTCTGCTTTCTTGTTGCTTCCTATTTCTAAAATTTATAGTTGTTGTCTTTTCGTTTGTATTTTGTTGTTGTCACAAGATTTTATTTATTTTTCGGCTACTTGTAATGTTTGTATCTTTTGTCCAAACAATAAAATTTAATATTTCTTTTACAAAATACTCTATTTTTACTCTAAAATGAAGTAATTTTAAAATAGAATTAGAGTTTTCTCCAATTAGCTCCAATATTACTCTATTTTCAATTCCAAAACAGAGTAAAAATAAGATTACGCTATAAATAGAGTGATTTTTTATGACTTTATTTTAGAAGTACTCTATTTTAAAGTTAAAGTGAGTAGGGTTAAAACAAAACTTAATTCCATTTAAATGTTACTTTATTTTGTACTAAAAGGTGGAGTAATGAACTGGAGATCTTCGTACAAAACTATAATAATTTTCTCCATCTACAGTTTGCACATTTATGATTCAAGTCGTAGGCAACGGAAAAGACTATAATGTCCTGCTGAGATCGGTTGAGGCATATTACTTTTATTTACAGGGTAGATTAATTTAATTAACATATTTTTTAATTTTGGACTGTAGTAGATGGAGAGAAAAAATAGAAGAGTAAAACATTTTTTTTTTATTTCATCCCAGACATCAAAGAAGAGAATTATACTCGAAGCAACGCACGAAGCAACGAATGAAGCATTACCAGAAAAACTAAACCAAGAATACGACAAGACAGGCTACTCAAACCAAATGGTATATCAGCGGTGAAAAATGAAAGATTTCCCTAGATATTACAATGATTGCATTAAATAAGAATAAAAGAAACATTCATACATTAGAGGTTCTCATTAAACTGGATGAATCTAAGATAAATCTAAGGGAAATCTGATCCTCATCATCCACTATTTACTATAAATATAGACTTGTAAACTCTATTGTATTAGATTAGAAACTTCATACAAAAACTTACACATTCATTCAATAAAGAGATCTTCTTCCTCTTATTTTCGTCTAATACTTGCTTGAATCTCTGCTTTCCGTAGTGGCATAAAGAGCCGACCAAAAATTGCTCTAACAATTATATATTTATTTTTCATTATTCAAGCAACATTTTTATTATTATCATTATTATTACTATTCTTGTTATTATTATTAGTATTATATCTCTATCATTTTATGTTGTATGTATATAAATGTGAATCAGTCCATATTATTCAATAATTATCATCATATGTATAGTTTAAGAATCATCACACATGTGTATATATATAATTTTTTTGACAATTTTACTAGTTCAAAATGTTTGTGTGTGTGTGTGTGTGTGTATATATATATATATATAAGTATCTAAGTTAAAAATCATTACCGAATTATTATTGTTCTAACACTAAAAAATTTGTTTTGATTATTGTTGTATTTATAGGAAAATAAGCTGTATAAATTCTTTTCATATTTTAATATATATTTTTTAAAATATAAGTTATTGTTGACGGGTTTTAGTTAAACTACTCCTTACTCTTATTTTCGCCTAATCCTTGTTTGAATCTCTGCTTTTCGTAGTAACATAAAGAGTTGACCAAAAATCACCATAACAGTTATATAATTATTTTTAATTATTCAAGCAACATTTTTATTATTATTATTCGTGTTATTATTATTAGTATTATATCTCTATCATTTTAAGTTGTATGTATATTAATGTGAATCAGTGCATATTATTTAATAATTATAATCATATGTACATTTTAAGAACCATATATATATATATATATATATATATATTAGTTAGTAGCTTCTAAATTAACAACAATATATAAATATTTTTTCTCTTTGACAATTTTACTAGTTCAAAATGTTTGCTTATATACATATATTTAAGTATCTAACTTAAAAATCATTACCTAATTATTATTTTACTAGCACTAAACGATTTGTTTTGATTATTATAGTATTTTACAGGAAAATAAGGTGTATAAATTCTTTTGATATTTTCAATATATTTTTTCTTAAAAATATAAGTTATTGTTGACATATTTCAGTTAAACCACCATAACACTGGGGTGTTTGATCTCCTCTGCTTTATTATTTAAAAGCATGACCAAAGAAAAAAGGGGACAATTGCAAATAATGTTATTTTTACCTTTAGGGTTTTCAATTTTGTTACTGCTTTAGAATATGAGCAAAAATACCATAATTTGGCAGGTCCAATTACGATTGTGTCCTCAGGAGGAGTGTAGGAGGAAAACGGTGAAATTGAACTGAGCGGCTTTTTCGAGGGTGAACAGAGCAGGGGTACGTGTCAAACATCCATGTACTAACGATGGGTTTCGTGGATATTTATAAGAGGAAAATACTTTCACTCACGAAGGAAGAAGAGGATTGCCTGAAACTGGTTGGCTACGATCGCTGTTCAAAAGTTGTCTGGAGGTGATTTTAAGAGGATATGAAGAAGAACAAGTGTGAAACCATGACTGACAAACCGAACTCATGCCGGAAAAAGGGTATGAACATCCTATATTACCATCAGTTTTATGGGAATCTTAGGAAGTTTTGTTTGGTTCGCATCAAGATCTGCATGTTCTGTTAGATCGCAGAAGCTAACAATTGTTTTGGTTTTTCTTTCGTCGATGTTGACTTTAGGGTGTTGAGAAAGCGGTTGTGGTTTTATGCGGCTCATGGATTTGTAATGACGCTGGAATTTGAGATTTCATCATAACCTCAGGATGGATGTCACGCGTGATACAAGTTAAGGAAGATACTTCGTATGAAGAACTGCGATGCTCTGTCAAGAAGGCTTTTGGTTTCGAGGACTTCACACCCTACCTAACATTTTGGCTGCCTTGTCATCTATCTTTTTTCCCTTCATCGAAACGTCCTCCAGTGGTTATTGAGGATGACAGTTGTGTGCGCTTCTTCCCCCAGGAGAAGGCACTTGCGGAACATTTGAATTTGATGATGTCATTGGAGGAACCTTCGTTTCTTTCCAACCAAAAAGAACATGGCAACGGAGGCACAAAAGGGAATCAGAGTGGGAGTGGGGAGCTGACAAACATTGCATCTACAACACAAAAACAATGAGACGAAAAGGACAAAAGGCTAGAAGAACACTTTGCTAGAGGTGGCATTGTTCTTGAATCTTTAAGAACACCGAGCACACAACCATCTGGCGAACAACATTGGCCAGAGGAAGCACATGAAGTTTCAGGTGGGGAGGGTGTTTGCCTGAGAAACGCAAGTGGAATAATTTGCCTAGCTGATGCTATAACACCCAAAAGCAGTCACGAAGGAGATCTCCGAGTCCCCAATGAAGAACTGAACTTTGTTAGCATATTGAGTGCAAGAACAGCAGGCGATGGCAGGAGAAGAAGTGTTGTGAGGGAGAATCCATATACTGAGAAGAGCAAAGGGCTTGAAGTTGTAGAAGTTGGTCTTGGATTGATTGAATTGGCTGGTACCCCAGACTCATATCTCGATGAACTCATAGGGTATGATACGGAGGTTCATGGTGGGATTGAGGTACAACTGGGAAGAGAGCAGGACAGCAATGGAGGACGCCTGCAAAGTGTAGAACTTGGTGAATGTTCAGGGGGAACAGTTCTTCGTGTCCAGAATGAGGAAGGGGATGAGCAGAATGGAAATGGCGTTTTGAAAATTGAGAATGGATCACGGGACATAGCAGAAGATGTGTTCTAGTACTGCAAAGACGCTGCTAAGGTCGCCCGAAGACTTTCGCTCTTGTTTGACGCAGTTGCGGAGGGAGAAAATATAGAAACCGAGGTTGGCGATGCGTGCTATGATGACGGTGACCAAGTTGAGCGTATTTCCCAGCAAGGCTGCACTACAGAATGCACTGTCCTTGTATGCAATAAAAAAACAATTCGCTTTTCAACAACCAAAGTTTGACTCAACACGGGTTATCGCATAATGCAATGACGAGCAATGACCGTGGAGGGTGCTTGCACGTGCAGTGATGAAGGATTCAGAGAATTTTGAGATACAGACACTAGACCTGCGACATACCTGCACTCTCGCAACGAGGGCTTAATATGCAAGGAAAGCGACATCAAAAGTTATAGCAGAAGTGCTAAAAGAAAAATACGTTAACGGGAAGGTTGGACCGAGAGCAAGTTAAATCCCAGAGCTAATGCTGCAAGAGCTTAAGGTGTCCATACCATACAACAAAGCATGGAAGGGGAAAGAGAAAGAAATATTGAAGGCACGTGGAAGCGATGAGGAAAGCTTTAAACTACTTTCAGGCTACATGTATTTGCTTAAGGAGGCTAACTCGGGCACTGTGTATGACATTGTGGGGGAAGCAGAGCAAGAATGGTGAGCACCAATTAAAGTATCTATTTTTATCATTGGGAGCTTCAATAGTAGGGGTTAAGTATATGCATAAAGTCATGGTTGTTGACACAACAACAATACGAGCTAAGTTCAAAGGGTGCTTAATCAGCGCGTGCGTGCAAGAAGAGAACTTCCAAGTCTATCCTCTTGCGTTTGTTGTGGTAGATGGCGAGAATGAAAGTTCTTGGAGATGGTTTTTTGCAAAACTGAAAAGCATACTGCCAGACAACCCGGACTTGATTATTGTGTCAGACAAGTACACCTCTATGTACTCAACAATCGCTATGGAGTACCCCAAACACATTCCATGGAGCATCTGCCATTCATCTTGAGCGTAACGTGAAGACCTAATTCAAAGTTCGTGGCCTGCACATCCTAGTTGGAAAAGCTGCGCGTGCATTTACAGTTGGCGAGTTTCGAGAATGGTTTGACGAAATAGCTCGCAGGTTCCCTGAATGCACAAGATACCTTTCAAAGATTCCTTTAGAGCATTGTACACAAGCATATTGCTCGAGTAAGAGATACAACATTATGAGAAGCAGTATCGCTGAGTCATGGAATTCAGTTGTGGAGAAAGCCGTGACACAACCCATAGTTGGCCTTGTCGAGTCACTACGCATGAAGCTTATGTCGTGGTTTTGTGTTCGCCGAGCAGAAGCTAAGAAACAGAGCACCTTGCTGACCGAACATGCAAATGTGTTACTCTTTCGAAACGAACAAGAATCAACATGGTTGAATGTCTTCCGAGCGTCTATGTTCGGTTTCCAAGTGATAGAGGACAACGGGAACAACTACTACGTCGAGCTGCGCAAGAAATAATGTACTTGTACGTAGTTCACAAAGATGTCTCTCCCATGCAGAGGTGCTCTTGTAGCAGCCTGGATGATCAGTCTGGACGCAGAATTACTTGCAGAAGAAGAGTACTTCAATGGTTTCTGGCGCGAAGCGTACAACACAATAATATATCCAATCCGCAACATATGTAATGAAAATATACCCAAGGCAATTGAGGTAGCGGAGTACACCCGGCCTGAAGCCAAGAGGAGAGCAGAAGGCCACGGAAAAGGCGATACCCATCAGCTGGCGAACAATTGGTAATGTTGGTTTGGGAAGAGAAAATGAAAATGTTTAATACTTGCAGCTTCAGCTGTAACATTTGGACACATACGTAACAGGTGTTTTGTTTTGGCTTTTCTATTTTATGTACACGGGAAAGAAGCATGGCATAAAGAGGACTAGGAAATGTGGCATATGTTCACGGACAAGACACAACCGATCTACGTGTGACCTGTGCCCCATATCAGGTAAGAAGCATAACTCAGGGACAGAGCTCTTCACAACTGTCAGATATTTTTTGGAAGCTGTGAGTTTAATGCAGCTGGTTGGCAGGTACTTGAGCAGGTTGGGACGCTGAAGTGTTTTTTTTGTTTTTTGGCTTCGCAGTATTGAAAATAGGTAGACAAAAATGTGAAGCAAATGAATTCTAAGACATAGCAGAAGGATGCAGATCGTAAAGGGCCAAAGGGGTAAATTTTTCTCTTGGCGTATGTGGGACGGTAATCAGTGAAGTCCTGTGGGAAGGTTTCCCATGTAAGAAACAGAGAAAGGAAAGAGTGAACCTGTTTTCTTTTGGGGTGGGCTCTGGTGCAATATCTTGTAATGTGCCAATGACACTATTTAGCAAGTCTGTGGTCAATGTATGAAAACGCTAAGAAGGGTTGCAACATTGGTAGTTTATAAACTCGAAAAAGAATATGATACACATCAACTTGAAGAAACCATAATGCTGAAAAGATAGCAGAACCGAGAACCAGACTTAAGACCTGCAACTTAAAAACCTTGTAAGCAAAGAACGATTTAAAGGAAGTTCATAGTTGAAAACACATACTTAGGTTTCCATATTACATATCGAAGGAGCAACACATTACAAAAAACCCGCAACACCCTCATGCATCCCACAGCTTGGACCATGAACAACGTCAAGAACAAAAAAGGAAAAAAATCAGGGAACAACACAAGAGTGGCCGCTAACATCCAGTTCTATATGCTACATTGATAACAAGTTAAGACAGTACAACAAAGGAGAAAACTTCTAGCAAATTTCCGCAAAACAGAAAGCGTAGGTGAAGAGAATGCAGTGGACACACACACCGAGGCTCGTGCTGCAACTAAAGAAGCAAAAGGGAAAGTATGGGAAACCCATAAAACCGTCATAGCCACCCCTCTTTGGCTGTTCGAACGCCCTTAATATTTTGGCAACAGCATCAGAGATCTCAACTGCATGCTCCGAAAAACCACACCGATCTAAGAAAGAGCGGAAAACTGTCATACCCACCTCATACTTTCCACAACACATCAAGAACATTGCAACAGCCATTCTCGCGCAAGGCAGTTCACGAGAAGCTCGTGCAAGGTGCTCAAGCCCAACATGCAACGGACCACACTGGGCACAAAGCCTCAGACCTTCAATATAAGCTGCAGTTGTATTTCCAGCTTCTAAACACCGCGTAAGAAAATGCTGATATCTGGAGCCTTCATTTGCTAGACGCGAGAAAACTACGAACACAGTTTGGAGAACCCCTGAAGAGTAAGCAGTGCGTCTCCCATCACTGCCAGCTGCTCTAAAATGCCCTAGAAACCGGAGCCCAGCCCGACCAGCCCTCTGCACAATCTCAGTAAGAAGAGGCTCTGGAATGTAAGGCATTGTTAAAGGAAAAGGCAAGAGAGGTTTTGTGAAGAAAAAATAAGATGAAGGGGAGTATGAAGAGCATGGAAGGGTAGTAGGATATATATTGTGGCCTGGTAAGGGAAACATGTCAAGCTTCCTTACTGGGGCAGGTGCGGGCAGAATTGGGAACTAAATGCAGGGTTGGGTGGGGAAGTAGCAGTTGGAACAGGTGGATGTTGCAGAGCAAGTAATGAAGAATTAATAATGAAAGACATGAACAACTTAATGCTTGACAGCTTAATGGAACACCATAACCGATGACAAGGGAGGGAAAGGCAAAACAAAGCCTTTTTTACATTACAAAAGGACAATACATAGCACCTAGAAACGCATAAGGAGCATAACAGAAAATCAGTACAACAAACAACCCCGACACCTCCGCTGCATCGAGCATCCCTGTCGCACACATTCAGGGGCAGAGCCATAACGCCACATGCCTTCACGCGGACGAACCTTAACTGGACCTAGTTGTAATAGCAACCACAAATATGTCGAAGCAATTGCATCCGCATCCTCAAACGACACTTTAATGGCAAAGAATTGATCCATAAAATCTAGAGAATCAGTGTAATGACCAAGGTAGACAAGCAGAAGAGCACGCCAAAACCAAATGTGAGGAATTACAGGTTGGATCACGTGGATGAGGAAGCAACCATCCTCAGCCTTCCCAACTTTTTCAGCTAGACGCAAGCTTTCCAAGTAGCAGGCAAACGGGTTCCCAGCCCTAACACACTTCACAAAATACCTTCTACAAGAAGATGAAACTTCAAACAACCGAGCATCAGATAACATCCGATTCAAAGGCAACATTGCCAGGAACCCCGCAGAGAAGAACATTCAATAGAACCTCTTATTAGAAACAATGAGGCCCCTAGCATCAACAAAACATAAAGAACAAGTGCTTAGGCAAATGTCAGCACACAATTCATCAGGAAGGATATCCATGGACTACATGAAACTCAGTACAAGACTTGTAGACTCTTTTGAAAATAAGCAGACACAGAGGTGTTTGGTTTATTATATAGTGGTAGGTGCCGGGGGGGGATGATTTATGGATCTCATTTAATAACCTCAAAACCATTGATTAATTTCTTTTTCTCCACTTTGTAAGGAACCAAAGAAGACAAACAAGAACCCCAGCCACATACTAACAAGGGAAGTACACAAACATTATACACTTTAAACTACAAAGAGTTAAATGCAACGAAGCTACAAACTGCTTCGGTGACCGCGTACATCACAATACCATAGAAAGGAGCAACGATAGGCAAGAAAAACAAAATGTCGCAGACTAAGGCAATGCCGAGGAAACACTTCTTAAAACTGCACGAGGAATAATGTTAACACATTACATCCAGATGACTGAGAAAAACTTATAAATATCAACATAGACGCTTTCAGAGGACACTGCAACCACAAAATGATGGCCTCCTACCCCTCTCTTTCCCGCATTTAGGCGATGGCATTAAAGAGATCTGCTCCCCACTACGAGCTTCAACACCGGAACCGTACCCACCGGATCCTCTCAGCATTTCTAATTCTCCGTGTATCACCCCCAGACCCGACTAGAGATATGAAATCGTCGACTCAACAAGCTCTAACTCCTCCACAACACACTCGTCTGTCCATCTAAACACGTGATAGTTGTTGTTCTCCGAACCATACGGACTAGAGTGAAACAGCCGGCTCGGATTCTTAGATGTTCTTGATGTCTTCATTGAAACACGCTGACCACGCTAGCACCAAACCAGGATTCCCTTGCTCTGCGGAGGAACCCACCGAGGACGAAACTTCCGGATACCTTAAACCAAAAGAAGTTAGAGTCACTAAAATGTCCAACGAGGCCGACTACAAAGCTTACGCAAGAAACATAATAACCTCTACATTTACGCACCTGAAGACGAGGAATCCGCTCCTCCAGTCGATCGGGACTCCAATTCCTTACTCATTCCTTATAATTCAAACCCTAAATGCATATCCAACAAAATGCACAACCGTCACTGTTAATTAGCCCTCGGAGGTCTTATGCGAAACAATAAAAAGCAACTAAGGCAACTTTTTTAAAGGAAAGGGGCCTGATGAGGAAAAAAACTTTCAGAGAGACCTAAATGAAATTTAAACAAGACATAACCCAAACCTGTAACCATAGACCATAAATCCACACTAAAAATTGTCAATACATTGAAACTAAGAACATAAGGACTAAATCGAACCAAAAAACACTTGAAAAATAAGCGTCTACTGATTAACCATATACATAACCCCAACACTTTAACACGAGATACTAACATGGAAGCCACGGTACGAAAAATGGAATAGAAGTCACGAACGTACATCGTAATGCAGGAAACATATGCAATAAATCAAAAAGAAGAGAGAGGAACCTATAACAAGAAACAAAAATGTAACTTACAAACACTAACATGCTTCGTAAACCATAAATTTGGGAGCACAAGCTATGGACAGTAAAAACGTACTCCTTACTAGTCGAAGCAATCCCAGTCCAAATACTAAACTCTAAACCCTAATCCTAAATCGTAAACTCTAAACCCTAATCCCTTAAGCCTAAACCCTAAACCCTAAACAATAAACCTTAAACCGTAAACCCTAAACCGTCAACTCTTACCAATAAAATTGAGAACTTTTACTACAAAACTATAAACCAGTAAACCGAAACAAGAAACTTAAAACGAAAAACTTAAAGAAAAAGTTAAAATATAAACCCTTGCGTAGACATTGTACCGCTAGCAAAACCATAAACACAAAACAATTGATCATAAACACAACAGTTATTCCGAAAAAATGGAAATTTTAAAGGAAAGAACGAAGCGCGAATAATTACCCAAATATTATAATCTACGAAAAGAAAACATACCCTATCTCTTAATAACTATGTAAACCTAAACCCTAAACACTAAATTATAAAACAATAAACCATAAACCCTAATCTTCAACACCTAAAAAAGAAAACCTTAAACCCTAAAACCTGAATACTAAATCGAAAACCCTAAACAGTAAACCCCAAACAATAAACACTAAACCATAATTTGCAAAAATTAAACCCTAAATACTAAATTGTAAACCACAATCCTCAATCCTTAATCCTAAACCCTAAACTCTCAACCTTAAACTCATAACCTAAACCATAAACCCTAAACTTTAAACCCTAGAATATTAACAATAAAATCGGCAACCCTTACTAGAAAACTATAAACCATTAAACCGGGAACACAAACCGAAACACAATAAACTTAAACAAGAACTTAAAATCTGAACCCCTAGTCTAGACATTCAACCTTAAGCGAAACCATCAACACAAAACAATTAAGCATTAACGCAAAAGTAAACCTACAAGATGGAATTTTGAAAGGGAATAACAAAACGCAACCAAATACGCAATATTATAATCTACCATGAAAAAACAAACCCTAACCCCTAATAACTACGAAAACAAAAATAGTAACACTTAACTATAAACATTAAACCTTAAATACTAAACTCCAAAACCCGAAAACATAGACCATAAACCATTAAACCTAAATACCAAATCTCAAACCCTTAACATTAAACCATGAACATGTAGCCTAGACATTCAACCCTAAACGAAACCATAAACGTAAAAGAATTAATCATAAAAGCAAACAGTAAACCATACAACATGGAATTCTTGGAGGAAAAAATGAAGCACGAAGAATGACCCAAATATTATAATTTAGCAATAAAAACAAATTGTAACCCCTAATAACTACGTAAACCTTAACGATAAACAAAAACTCTAAATCTTAAACCCTATACTATAAATCCACAAAACCGAAAACGTTAACCTCAAATACCTAATACTAACTCTCATAGCGTAAGCAATAAACCATGAACGTAAAGATTAAACCCCAAAAGTAAACACTAAGCCCTAATCTATGCAAATTAAACCCTAAACCCTATGCCTTAAACCTCATCCCTAAACCCTAAATCCTAAATCATGAACATTAAACTCTAAATCTTAAGACCTAAACCCTAAATCATAAACCCTATACCCCAAATAGTAAACACCAACCCCTAATATGTGCAAAGTAAACCCTAAACCCTAAACCTTAAACCATAAACCCTAAATCATAAACTATAAACCCTGAATATTAAATCTTAAACCTTAAACCTTAAACCCTAAATATTTTCCCCTAAACAATAAATCCTAAACCCTAAACGTAAACCTTAAACTATTAACAATAAAATCTAGAACCCTTACTACAAAACTATAAACCAGTAAACGGAACCATAAACCGAAAAACGAAAAACATAAACAAGAAGTTAAAATCTAAACCCCTAGGGTAGACATTCTATCGTAAGCAAAACTATAAAACAAAAGAATTAATCATAAACGCAAACAACTAATCCTAAAAGATGGAGATATTGAAGGAAAGAACGAACCGCGAAAAATTACCTAAAGATTATAATCTAGCAGAAAACAAACCCTAACCCTTAATAACAACATAAACCTAAACCCAAAACACTAAACTCTAAACAAAAAATCCTAATCCATAAATCCAGAAACATGAAAACGAAAACCCGAAACCCTAAAACCTATATATTAAATCTCAATACCAAAACAATAAACCATAAACCTAAAGAAGAAACACCAAAACAGTAAAAGTAAACCTTAATTTGCAAAAATTAAACCCTTAATACTAAATTTTTAACCCTAATTCTAAACCATATACCATAAACCCTAAAACCTAAGCACTAAACCCATACACTCAACCCTAAACCTTAAACCCTAACCTCTCAACAATAAAATCGAAAACCCTTACTACAAAACTGTAAACAAGCAAACCGATAAGATAAACCAAAAAAACGATTACTTAAACAAGAAGTTAAAATCTAAAACCCTTAGTCTAAACATTCAACCCTATGCACAACCATAAACACAAAACAATTAAGCATAAACACAAACAGTAAACCGTACAAGATCAAATTTTAAAAGGGGAGAACGAAGGACGAACAATTACCCAAATATCATAATCTACTAGAAAAAAAAAACCCTAACCCGTAATGACTACGAAAACATAAACGACAAACACAAAACTATAAAAATTAAACCCTAAAACGTTAGACACTAAACCCAAATATGCAAAAATTAAACCCTGAATACTAAATTCTAAACCCTAAACCATAAATTTAAACCCTAAACCTAAACCCAAAACCTAAACCCTAAACCCTAAACCATAAATCAAAAATTGTAAACTGTAAACCTTAAACCATAAACCCTTATCAATAAAATGGAGAATTCTTACTAGAAAACTATAAACAAGTAAACCGGAACCATAAACCGAGGAACGGAAATATTTAAATAAGAACTTAAAATTTGAACCCCTAGACTAGACATTCTACCATAAGCAAAAAACAATTAATCATAAACGTGAACAATTAATCGTAAAATATGGATTTTTTGAACGAAAGAACAAAGCACGAAAAATTAAGCAAATATTATAATGTAGTTGAAAAAAAACTGTAACCCTTAATAAGAACGTAAACCTAAAACCTAAACACTAAATTCTAAATGGTAAACAATAAATCCAAAACCCCAAAAACCCGAGAACAAAAATTCAAAACCCTAAAACCTAAATACTAAATCTAAAAGCGTAAACATTAACCCATGAACCTTAAGAGTAAACCCAAAAATAATCAATAAAGCTAATATGCAGAAATTAAACCCTAAATAGTAAATGTTGAACCCTAATCCTAAACAGAATAGTGAAGACAAAGAACATCAACCAACCCTAACTAAGTTGTTGGAAAACAAGGAATGAGCACAAGTGCAATCAAGATAGCACGTAGCGTATTGGGCCGCACGGGAAAAACCTACAAGTAAGCTGGAAATTGCGAGCAATATTGGGAACACAATGAGGAAGCGTAACAAAAGGGAATGGTGAACATACAAATCGGAAATGAAGGAAAAAGTAACCAAAATTGTCGAGCCGGTAAAAGTCGAAGTGACCAACAAAAGCGCAAGGGGCAAATAAAAGAAAGATGTATGGAGCAGACAAGAAAACACCATATTGTGTATTGGAAAGCGGCGGAATAACGAAAGTAAGGAACCAATATTATTACACAGCAGACTCATGTCCAAAGTTGGAAAGGTTAAAGCAGAGAAGAATGAAAAACATAGACAGAGAAACATAAAATTCAAGATACAAAGATAAGGGGGACTAGGTTGAGGTATACATGCTAGTGCGACTCGCCATCAGCAAATTTACGGAAAACATCCATCGCATAACACATTTTGAGGTTGTCAACCATCACGTCTGATATATTTGGTAGTAGGTTAGGTTCATGTGAGCTTACCTCCATGAACTTAACAGAGAGCGGACCACATTCATTGCCTCTAATGTTCTGTGAAACATCTAGGTAACGAGAGTAAGTAAAACAGGCTTTCGTACAGCCAGAAAAAGCGAAGTTAGCCACACAAGACACCAAATCCCATAATGCAAAAGCAAATGGGTCCATGAAAGTGCGAATGCGGCGTTCCGGAGTTAGAGCTCGAAATGGGTCAAGAATGTTGATGTGCAGCTCAAGAAGATCAATATCGAGGGTAACCCAATGACGTCTACCCCAATTCATTAGAAGGTAAACATGGCCAATGTTGTAAAACCACCTTAATCTTTCTGCCCGACCACTAATATTTCCCTGAACACAGCCCGAGAGGAAAGGATGCCACGATGTCTGCCCGGATGGTAGAGAAACAGGAAGTCTCATCTTCTTGTCTGTGATGATGTTTGAGAAGAGAGAGTTGAGGAATGTCATCCAACGCATAACAAGAGAGCGACCATAACTCAGCCAAATTGTGGAGACAAGTTGGTCTACATGCTGAAAGGTAACAAAACATGAGCAGTTAAGCACAAAACAAGGTACAAAACAGAACACATGATGTGAAAATGGAAACAGCAGGGAATGATGAAACAACATAAGTAAACGGAAAAAAGAGAAATATAGGTAATGTGATCGCGATACCAGATTAGTGACCCAATGTTGTTGAGTGTAAAGTGCTTCAAAGTAGTTTGGAGCACAAGGGTGACAATCGATGGAATTAAAACTGCAACAGACAAAAGGAGGTTAATGGAACGGAAGAACAAAACACATGAGAAGATGAGGACTAGAGGTGGGAGGGAAGAAGGGTAGACCTTTCTTTGAATAGTTGAAGTCGCGAGAGGAAACATGAGACTGCCTCTTATGAGACTGCCTCTTTCTTAAGAGGCACGAATGACCGTTCAATGAGGAAGTAACTATGTTTTTGTATCGCATCAGCAACATCGTTAGAGCGAGCTGCAAAAAAAAGAGACAAAACGCGGTGAAGCTGGCAAACAAGATAAGGGAACAAGAAATTAGGAAGGAAAGACAAAAAGAACAATTTAAAACCAGTACCATAGTCACTACCAGATGAACGTGACGAAGAAGGTAGAGAAGATCGGTCCCTTAGAACAAATTTGACACGGTGTTGGCCCCATAGCTGATGGATCAGTAGTTGCAGGCGTAGAGAAGAAGTTCCAGGCACTAAACTAGTCGGTGAAACAGCTAAAGTAACAGGAACACCACTACATCTATGAACTCAAATGGGATCAGCCTGTGAGGACAAGAGGTGGAAAACAAGCAATTAGAAATGAGAATGAGGGGATAAGGCTGCCATGTGACATACGTATTTCAGAACCAATGAGGCGTTTGTTACAGCGTCAAAAAAACGTTAAAGGTGAACTAAAAAACTTGGGGAGAGAAGAAACCATTTCATACATCAGAAACAGGAACAAGATCCAACGCTCGCCGGGATGAAGAGTCCTGACAAAAGAAACCATAAGGTCAATAGCACACAAGAAATTAAAAATGTTGGATGACGGTCAAGCAGATAAGAGGAAAGAGGCCGCCTTAATACTTACCCGGCCAACAAGACCAACAAAGTTCGCAGATCCACTTCCACACAAGCTGGACTGGCCCCCAGACAAACCCTGCAAATGCGTACACATAATATGTTAGCAAGGAAGAACGTGAAAAGATGAAAAAAGATCAAACAAAAGTGTTACAGGCGATTCAGTGGGAGTAGCCCCCTGAGGCGAAGCATTAAGATGGCCCGAGCTTTTGTGTCTAGTTTCAGGGCACTTCGAGGAAACTGAAGGATGTTGAGGCGGCGACCGAGGAAGATCATATAAAACGTAAAACAAAGCATATACATGAACATGTTAAAGCAGTACAAACATCCACGGACTGTAAAATGAGACAGATAAAAACCAGCAAGGTACGAGTAAAACCTTAGGAAATAAAGTCTCCGGAGATACTCGGACTGATGTGAAAACTCGTAGCCGACCACTTCCACAAGCCTGGTTATGAGCATCACTAACACCAAGACGCAGAGGAGTAGTAGGAAGCTCTGGTATAGGCTCACCATATTGTACGGTAGTACACTAACTTGCTTTACGTGAAAGTCCAGCCACATCACGTGAAGGACGCTTCCCTGGGGACCGAGCACGCACACCAGCACATACTGACCAAGTAACACGTGCATGTTCCTTGAACAGCACACCTAGCTCCGCTTGGAAGGGAGACAAGCCACTAGAACTATCAGGCCGACCACCTCGCTCGCTATCCAACAATTTCTGAACATCAGCTAGAATAGTTTTCCTAAACATATCCAGCCTACTCTCAAGGCTCATGTTAGACGCACAACAACATCCAGGATGGCATTCCAAGTGGCCAGTTCTCGTGCGCTTAACAGCTGGCTCCCTCTCTGCAACATCGCTTTCACTACCAGTAGAAGGTGGATCTTCTTCATGGGGGATCTCAAGAGCAGGTAGGGAGCTCTCACCACCTTCCCATACCCCGACCGTAAAATTAAACCCATCTCGTATACAACTCTCAAGGCGCTTTAGTTTCAGGCTCCCAACAGACCGTGGCCGTGAGTGAGTTCAATTCACACACGGTGCGACAACTTCTAGCTATTTGTTATAGTAGGAACAAAGTAAGCCAGCGAAAGGCTAGTCACAAATAAAGGCTACAATGTAATGGGTGAAAGAAACTTACAGAGGCATCATACTCGATAGCTAGTATAGCTGAACTGTGGAAGCTCTTTATTGTGTGAAGTCGAGAGACGGTCCGATCCTTAAGCAGGGAGCTCTCATCAGGGTCCTTCAGTAACCTCCGCAACAGTGGCATAGTTTTCAGTAAACAAAGTTGAATAGACAGAGGGAAGCCATGGACAACTATAGAATGTTGTTTGAGCTTATTAACTAGAGTTGTTTGGTCTTTGATCCGACCACCTACATTCACCATTGACACGGTATGCATGTATGCATCATGACTCCAAATATATTTTGGGAAGAAATCCACATGTTTCACCATCTCAAGAACACGAAGACTTGGCTTAACAGGTTGCGTCGAGCAAAGCAAAACACCTTCAAAAAGAATAACAAACTAGTTATACTCTCAAATTCAGCTTGTGAGAACCTAATTGGTTTGCCACCAAACACAAACCATAATTCATCTTCAAATCCTGTACACAGTTGCCTGCACAGGAATTGATGGACAAGTTTTCTAGAGAATGAGAAATCACTAACTGGAAGGGAGAATAAGGAACCAAGGGGTGATCTTAGTAATCTTTCCAGCTCAGTTGTCCCACTCATCATAAAAACAATATCCACAAGGTACTGAAGCTTTGAATACGCAATGAGCCGAATATTTAAAGGATAACAGTCCCGCGCAAATAAACGTGGAGGCAGAGAACCTACACAGGCCATACTAAACCAGAGAAAACACAATAAAAACACGAAGACGACGCAACAAGTCATCTACCCCTAATCCATGAATACAAAAGGTGTCCACATACAACAGGGTATAAACAACGAAAGTAACACACAAAGAGAAAACAAGCACATAAAACTCAGAAAGAGCACAAAAAAATGATGGCTCAGGTTTTCACCCAAGAAATCACTGCAAGCGTACAGTTAA
>OVAN01008816.1:0-17327 GCA_900406275.1 Anastatica hierochuntica | reverse complement strand
ACAATGTCTGATTCTCAATAACATTTGAAAGTATATCGTCACAATTCGTATCGGATTTATAGGTTCTATATAAGTTTTTTCTAAGAATAAGATGGTGGTTGATTCTTACCTTAAGATTCACAATGTTCGTACGTGAACCATTCAAATGAGCCATATGATAGGATGATGGTGTATATTATTTTAGCTTCGACCACAATTGCATTGGACAGCTAGGTGATCTATCTTTTAGCTCTGGTCCATGTTGGTACAGATGTGATTCCAAGTCTTCATGATAAACCTAAGACTAAGAAGCAAATGTGATTAATTATGGTAAGTTCCAAGCTACTAAATTATCAAAGATGTAAGCCTTCTTTCCAAAATTGAACTTATAGCTTCAAAGAGCACAAGGGTACGTACTCTCGATTCCATATTGTTTTTATGCATATCTCTTTTTAACTGGTTTCTAATATGAAAAATACATGATAATATTTCATTAGAAAAATATAGAAAGGTAAAATACAAATTTCAAGTTAATATTTAAAAAGTTAACAATTGCATACAATAGTAGATTCATGAATTTTGTTATTACGTAATACAAATGATTCAGTGTATTGTTACTGTTTCGTGATATTCACTAAAGAAATTTGTAAATTCATCCTTATTTTCAGGAAATATAAGCTAATTATATAGTTTGCATTGAGAAAATTTTAAATTTATAAGAAACAATGATGTAATTCAATATTTAACTGAATTTTTAGAACATTAATTTAATTAAAAATTGTATATCACAATTGATATATACAAAAAGTCCGCGCGTAGCGCGGACCAAAGTCCTAGTATATAAAAAACCCACTAAATTACAAACCCAACATGATTTTTGGCTACCAAACATTGACAGCTTTATCAGTTAAGCAATTAATGCATAAGATACAAAATAGGTGAGAAAGGGTGCAGCTGCAACAGTAGTAGTAAGGCTACTATAATCAATCATATGACTCTTTTATTAGAGAGGTCCCAAAGGTGTATACACATGATAAAAGAGGGAGGGACCATAATAATGAAAAAAAGAGATGTTTTCAAGTTTGATTCTGTTTTTCTAGAGACAGAGAGAAGGGGACATTATTGTCTTATCGAGAGAGTGAAGATATTTTGACGACAACCGTGATGCTTACATGAGAACATACAAAGTTTTTAGACTTTGTCTTTGGCAAGATTGTTCGCTACCGTATTCAGTTTTCGAGAAATATAGAAAATATTAAACACCAAAAAAACGCTTTTGAGTGCAGCTCTGCTCCATATGCTGGCCATTCTCCAGGGTTAGATACAATCGAGATCAATTGCATGCAGTCAGTTGCAAAAACAATGTCTACTTGAGAAAGCGAGATCAAACATCTCATAGCCAAGAGCAGCACTTCTAGCTCTACATAAAGTAGGGAGAGATTGGCTAGTGCACTTTTGCTCCCAAACTGGCCTTTAGTATTTCCTTCCACGATCACCCATCCAAATCCGCTGATATATGCCTCTGGGCTCCATGATCCATCAATCTGGCACACCTTATCCCCAAGGCCGGTGGTTAGCGAGGGAGGTGGCGGTATATTATCTTTTTGGACCGCTACATCCCCACCATCAGGGGTTTCCATTGCTTTTGTCCAACTTATCGCTTCCTGGGTGGCAAGATCAAGTATATTCTCCGTCGACTCCCTATAATTTTCGTAGACAAGTTTGTTTCTTGTCTTCCAGATGTACCATATAATCCAAAAGAACATATGTAGAGCCTCCACAGGTGTTCCTAATTTTTCCGCTTCCCAGAATAGATTAGAGAAATTTGCGTAAATTGATTTTTGGGGGAAGCGGGAGGGAGTGGTGGGAATATGAGCCGTTTCCCAAACTTGTCTCGTTGGGGGACAAACAAAGAGCATGTGGTTGATGGTTTCCTCCTCTATACTGCACACAGGGCAACATTTTTCTTTGTTAATATGTCGATAATGTAGTCTTTGGCATGTAGCCAAACAACCGGATAAACATTGCCACACAAAATGTTTTAACTTTCGTGTAGTTTTTAACTTCCATGCTTGTGCCAAAAGGTTAGATATTGGAGGACCCTGAACAGGGGTTCACAAGTAGTATGTGAGAGATCTCTCGTGGCCCAATATCCATATTTGACAATATAATTCCCCGATTTGGTATAAGACCAACTATAGCCATCTCTCGAATATGCTTTAGTTGGGCAGATTCCTAGTATTCGCTGGATATCATCCTGGGTAAACAATCCCTGTAGTCAATCCAATTTCCATTGTTTCGTGACAGGGTCAATGAGATCGATTACATATAAATGAGGGTCTTGCTCGGCACTACCACTTATTGGTGGTCTGGCCAGAATGTCGGGGATCCAAGGTTCGCTCCAGGCCTTTGTAATTATCCTCGAACCAATAGTTCTCCGAATACAGGAGAGTAGAAGAGGTTTAACAACCAAAATGCTCCTCCATCCATAAGATGGCCGATTGGATTTTTGGACTTCCAAAAGTTCATAATATCTGTAGTATCTTCCTCTCATTACTCTACTTAGAAGGGAGTTCGGGAAGCGTAGCAGTCTCCATAATTTTTTCGCAAGGAGGGCAAGGTTGAACTCCTCGAAGGTTCTAAACCCAAGGCCCCCTTGAGATAGTTGGTTACATAGTTTATTTCATGCCAACCAGTGGATCCTGCGACTATCCGCCTTTGAGCTCCATCAAAATTTAGCAATAGCCCCACTTACTTTAGAGCATATTACTTTTGGAAGCAGAAAACATGAGATTACATACGTTGGTAGGGCTTGAGCCACTAATTTGATCATCACCTCTTTCCCTCCTCGGGATAGAAATTTATTCGACCATGAATTAATTCTACTTTGGAGTCGGTCTCAAAGGCAAATGCTTGAGCTTTGGAGCCACAAATCTTCTCCAGGAGACCCAGGAAAGTACCCATGCCTCCTTGCTGAGATATCCCTAACGTAGACTTAATAGTCATTCTATCTTGTACTGGAACATCATTTCCAAACATAACGGATGATTTGGAGAAGTTGATCTTCTGGCCTGCGGCTTCATCGTAGGATCTAATAATATCCATGACCTCCTTACTTTGCTCCTCATTAGTCTGGTACAAGAAGAGGTTGTCATCTGCAAAGAGGAGGTGTGTGATAGGCGGGCTAGCCCGAGAGATCTGGAGGCCCTTGATCCTTCCATTCAATTCGACGTCCTTCAGTTGTGCTACAAGGGCTTCTATGCATAGTATAAAAAGGTATGGGAATATTGGGTCCCCTTGCCTAAGTCCATGGGAAGGTATAATACGTCCCTGTGGTGCTCTATTAGGGAGGATTCGATATGAAAGTGAAGTAATACAACTCATAATCCATTTCATCCATCGACTATCAAATCTCATTTTTATCATTAGATCTTGGAGGAAACTCCATTCCACCCTGTCATATGCCTTGCTCATATCCGTCTTAATTGCCATGAATTTTTTCCTACAGGCTGGGTTAGAGCAAAGGGCATGGAAGTTCTCATGAGCAATCAGGATATTGTCGATTATTAACCTCCTTGCCACAAAGGCTGATTGTGTCTCAGAAATCAACTTCGGAAGAAAGCTACTCAACCTTCGACTAAGAATCTTAGATATGACCTTATATCCAACATTACACAAGCTGATAGGTCTGAACCCTGTCATTTCCCTTGGTTTATCCGACTTACGGATCAAGTAGATGTTCGTCTCGTTAAGCTTCTTATCAAATCTCCCGACTCATAGAATTTTTTCATCATTGTCATGAGGTCTCCTCCCACGACATCTCGTAAGTGTTGGTAGGACAGGGCAGTCATCCCTTCTGGTCTCGGAGCTTTTCCTGATATTATAGAGAACAAAGCTCTTTTTACTTCATTAATTGTACACTCCTTTGTCAATATTCTATTCATACTCTTCGTAACTGACACGATCAAATTCACTCAAATTTGAGGAGGCGAATAGATCCTTAAAGTAGTTCACAACCACTTTTTCTATTCCGATTTCATCCTCGATCCATACCCCCATCCTGGTCCTTAATCCCCAATATTCGATTTCGCGCCCTTCTTTGTTTAGTGGATGCATGGAAGAAACTGGTATTCATGTCTCCTCCTTAAGCCAGTTGACTTTACTCTTCTGCTTCCAGAATTTTTCTTCCTTCAAGAAGATCTTCCCAAGCTGAGCCTTTAGTTCTTTCAGTTCTTCATATGTTTAGTTCTCATCTGGTTGGCATTGGTCAATGCGATCTTTAAGCTCCTCTATGAGCTTCTCTGTATTGGTTTTGTTGTTTTTTTCCAATTAGAGATGCTGCAGCGACAATTCTAGATGTGGTGGGGTAAAGACTTCCTATTATTTATGGAAGTTCTTCCCCACCCTTCGACAACTACTTTTTTCAACCCTGGTTTACCAATCCATCTCTTATCAAACATAAAGGTTCTCCCAATTCTCTGGGGAAAGTTCTGGATATTGGCTACGAGAGGTCTATGGTCTGACCCCCACATTTTTAGATACTCTACATTAGTGTGGGTAAAGATGTTATGCCATTCTTCATTTCCCATTGCTTTATATAATTTTCATTCTACCATACCATTTTTACGGTGGCCCGTCCAAGACATTGGGTTGCCTTGGTATGAAAACTCTATCAGACCACAATTGTGGATCATGTCTCTGAAAGGGAGGAATGTTGTTTCTGACCTTTTTCTCTCTCTGTGCTTTTCATGTTTTCCCAGTATCTCATTAAAATCTCCAATAGTAAACCAAGCACCCTGTCTACTAATGGCAATACAAGTCATTTTTTCCCAAACATATTATCGGTATTTTATGACCGAATCCCCATAAAAGAAAGTCAAATATACTTGGTTTCCATCAATAATTGATCAATATCAATTAAACGATATGTCATACTTAATACAGAAACCAGAAAATCCTGATCAGTAAAATAAAGCAAGACCTCTACTCAAGCCGACTAGATCACAGTAAGCAAACTATCAAACCCAAGTGAGACTTGGAGGTCTTGTAAGAACATTCGATTGTTCTTAGTTTCAGAAAGAAATAAAAAGCCTGGAGAGTATGACTGACACATCTCTTCTAGTCGGCGGATTGTAACTTTGGCACCTGTCCCTTGAAAATTCCACGCAAGGATCCTCATTTTATCGGACGGGATGAGTTCTGGAACCCCACTAGACCTAGTGTTGAAAATTTGTAGTTCGAATTGATGAAAATAAGCACCTCATACTGAAGGATAGACTCGATTTTAGAGTAATTAAGATTCTCTTATTTAGAATTTGTTCTCTCTATGCTAGAGGAATTAAAAATGATGGACCTAAATACATCAAATATATTGATTAGGTAATTACAAAAATTGATCAAATCAGAAGGCGTTATAGCAAAACCAGTTAGAAGGCCATTTAATTCTAATTTTGACCGAGGCTTTGGGTAATTGGCTTTGATAAATTTATCAACAGAGCCCACCCAGGAACTATTAGGTCTTGCCTTCTTTAACTTTACGATTGATGAAGGTCGTCGACGTCTGTTTGAAAAATCAACGGCATAGATGCGGGAAACAAGTTCCAATATTCTGGCTAGTTCTCCCGAAATGTCGAGCAATGGGAAATTTGGGTCTCTCAACATGAGGTCCAAGATGAGAGAAAGCACATAAGTGGGCCGACGTCGATAATCCTTCGGAAGAGGTGAGCCCATGTCAAATTTTTGCTATCACCGATGGTCTCAGTGTTGCCGATGAGAGAGTCGCAACCCTTTCTTTCATAACATGCATTATTGCATATTTATTTTCTTGTTGAGCCTTGAAACAGAGCATAACATCACCTTGTATTCAAACTTGCAAGATGTTTATGCGTAAACTCCTCAAGAGGTACGAGTAACTCCGGAGCAAGCACCAAGAGCGTGAAGGTACTGGTGCCGTCATAACCTTGATGTGCTTGCCTCACCGGATCTACAAACCAGTAGACACGAAATCCACATCGAGGGACAAAGTCCTTCGAGTTAGTAACCACTACATTAGAACTAGTAAAAACCTTAATACAAGGTAAGGTTGGAGCAAAACAAGGTTGCCTAGAACTTTTCACGTCTCCAATCATTGAGAATCTGAACAACTCCATAGAGGAGGACATCGAGAAAGAAATCAAGTCTCTCCACCTCAGATCTGGATCTGAATTGAGCGAGAGTGAGGATTGCCAAGGCATGGGAGGAGCGATTGGTAAAGCCTGCAACTTAGAGGAGACTGTTGGGGGCTTCAGCTGAGGAGAAGAGGTAGGCGAAGGTGGTGGTTGAGCGGCGACTACAGACAGAACCAGAAGCACAGAGACGTCAAGCGAGAAAGGCGAGAGGATAGAGAGGCAAGTGACATAGAGGAAAGTTAGAGTAGGGTCAGGAGGCTCCGACTGAACCCCTTCGACGGAGGCGGCGGCCATGAGACCTTAGATTTGAAAAAAAGAAACGAGAAATTTTTATGGGAATCTGTGCCTAGATTATTCTCTTTTTACTTTTATGAAAGCGTTGAGACATCACAGTGTCTCACATTGAGATAGTGATGATGAATGTCTCTTCGTTTCTATTAGAGCACCATTATTGGTATGTTCTTAGAAGTGTTCTTAAACAAAAAAAAAATAATCATAAAATAACAAATATTACTTGTTTATTAGCAAGTGTTCTAAAAGTTTTTGGAACTTCCATCCAAGTGTTCTTATTTTAGAACACTTGGATGGGAGTTCCAAGAGTTTAGAGAACACTTGTTAATAAACAAGTAATATTTGTTATTTTATGATTATTTTTTTTTTTTTTAAGAACGCTTCTAAGAACACACCACTAATGATGCTCTTAATGTGTTGTCTTTTCTCTTATTTATATTTACATTTGCGGTAAACTTACTATGTTGATTACCTTAAAATGATTTTAACGTATATTGTGTGGATGGAGTTAATTGGTTTTGCCTAAATAGCTAACTTTTATAGAACTTTTGTTTTGAAATGGGAACTCTCATTCACAATCTAATAATAAGATTTGGAAGAGAGAAATTCAGAATATACCAATGAAACATTTGAGATTCTCTTTCAGTCGATTTACTTCAGAGACACAACATTTCACAACCTCTCTGTGAAGATGGAACGCCATCGTCACCAAGGGCAAAGGTAGAGAGGAAATGAGATGGGTAGCTGCCCCTCATAAATTCTTGAAATAATTTGTATTTTCATAAACTTTACGAAGGATTCAATAGCTCAGGTGGTAAATCTCAATATGTTGTCCCTTTTAAAATCTAGGATTAAACTATCACTTGCCGTTTTTTCATTTTATTTGCTTCGCTTTTTACAATTTTCCCTTAAATCATGGTATATTTGTTAAGTTTTTTTTGCTCATTTCCTACTATTTTGCCTATATTTCAAGATTTTTTTTGTTATGTTTTCTATTTTAAATGTTTGGGCTTTTATAAACAATTTTATTTCACTTTTCTTCTTTGATTCTAGTTAGTTTTTCTTTGTTGTCTGCGTATTTACATTTGAATTTTAAAAATGTCTTATTAACTTTAAAAATGGTAAGTTTATTTGTTTCCTTCATATTTTCTTTCAAAATTGCTTTTGTTCGCTTTTTAACTACTTATACATTTTTTTTTTTGTCAACCACACATTAATTAGAAGTGTTCACCCGAATTGGATAACTAACTCGGAAGAGAAGAGTGTACAAAAATATAATCAGCGAAGAAAATACGGGATCTTCGCGGCGCCAGACTATCTGCTTGTGTATTCATCACACGCTGGATGAGTTTCAGCTGAAAACCTGGGTAATGTCCTTGAAGCCTCTGATGATTCTGGAGCAGCGAATAAAAGGTCGACCATCCCGCAGGGTTTTAGATAATCTTGATGAGTTCTGCGCAGTCTGTCTGGAATATCTGGCAATCTACTCCGCGCTCATGCAATTCTGTCATCGCCTAGGATAAGAGCCTTCATCTCTAAATGTATGGATGATAGACTGCGTCGTTGGCATTTTGCCCCTATTTTGAACCTTTTTTTTTCCATCTGAAAGATAAATTATAATAAAGACAAGATGATACAACGGATACAAAATCTAGCAAAAGATTATCCTTTCCGGAGTCAAAAGCCAGCGGGTCTAAACATACAACCCCCGGAGCCAAAGCACAAATGTATAATAAAGACAAGATGATACAACGGATACAAAATCTATTAGAAAATAATCCAGAACTAATAGCAAAAAACCGAACTAAGAGACAATCGAGATCGATTGGAGGAGTAGTTAAGCTGAGAAGACAAGCCGAAAAGGATGG
Organism: Anastatica hierochuntica; assembly: GCA_900406275.1. NCBI lineage: Eukaryota > Viridiplantae > Streptophyta > Magnoliopsida > Brassicales > Brassicaceae > Anastatica > Anastatica hierochuntica. The sequence continues at coordinate 9,022 of OVAN01008816.1, read as the reverse complement.
AGGAGGACACTCAATCGGAAACTCATTATATTGCTCTTTAGCTGAAAGAGCCACGAGGAACCGATGAACCCCACCACGTGGTGATATGATGCACTTTTAACTGAACCAATTTAACCTAACACCGACCAAATGCAAGATCTCTACACACGACCTTACTGAGGAACCGGAGAAACCGTTGTCCCTAACTGGTAGGTCGAGCACACCTCTCGCACTACCCGGTTATCCCTTAAACGGCTCGAGAAAAAAACCAATCTAGGATCCAACTTCCTAACAGAGAAAGAGAGAGCACTACCAAGAACCTAAGCTCTAAAGAACTCAACCTAATCTCCAAAGAAACTAGACTCCTAAAACAAACTCATGTTCTAGGATTAAACAATAACAGATTCAACAAAAGGAGAGCTTGGCCATAGACGACCACTCTGCTCCACCTTTCTCAGTTGCACAACTCGCCAAATCCACCACCGGAAGAGATTTCGCATCCGCCGAAACCACTCCGAACCGTAACTACAAACCTGAAAAGGGATCCAAAGAGAAGGAGAAACTCAACCTCAGACCCGAGCCAAAAGCCGACCCGTCTCCTCGCCATCTTCAGCACCTCACCGCTACTCAGAAATTGAAGGGCTCCGCCGCAAAACACACAGGAGAAAAAAGCTTCCTCCGTTCACTTTCACCATAGCGAGAGGATGGTACCAAAGAGAGAGAAGGAGATAGGCATAACCGGAAAATTAAAAGCAGAAAAGAGGGAGCCACCGCCGGCGAGGAGAACCGCTGCCGGCGGCTACGCCGAGCCAGTCAGAAAGTTAGGTTTCGCCGAGTGTGAATAGTAACTTGATTTTTAAAATAATTTAATGCATAATGTTTTATTTTGCTAAATGATGACAAAGTGTCGATAAATATCTTTTACAATATTATGCCCCATAAATTTTAGTTCTGGATCCGCCACAGATCGTCGGCCAGAAACCATATCCAATGTTAAACAGCTACATATACAGACAGCAAAACACCACTAAACCGCATCAGCGGCTGCGTTAGGCGTCCAAATGATGTTTCAATGTCCATTTTCTCCTTTTCTTCATGTCTCTGCAGATATGTAAATATTGGTGCATCAGAAAAGAGTAAACCTCATAACAAAAAAAACCCATCTTTTGTTATGGATACCGCAAATTAAGTAATCGGTAAAGAATTGACTTACATGTACCAAGTCCCATTAATTTGCTTCTTCTCTTCTATGCAAACTTGGGTAGGTTCCATCTTTCTGACTTTTCGAGGTCAGATCATAGTTGATATATGCCAGCTGCGAGAGGTTCTATATACCGTAAATGGAGCAAGTCAGTATGCTATATAATTACACCATTCCAAATGGTGAAAGCTCAATTACTTGGATCACAGAACATATACAAGCCAGTTCGAGGTAGAGCGCCGCAAGCTCTTTAAACTACCAATCTACAGTAGAAGTATTCTAAAAGTCGAAATGGTTAACAACCTACATTGTACTTGGCTGATGTGAGGTCCTCATACACAACAATTCTTATAACATTACTTAAAACCCAACTCATAACTAGTCAAGTTTGCAGCAACCTATATATAATGAAGCCTAATGTAACTTGCAAGGGAACTTCTACAACTGTAAAAAAAACTATTATTAGTGATATGCTGGGTGACAAGGGATCTTAGGAGAGAAGTCATGATACAGTACCTTAAACGAGAAATTATCGAATGGATAATTCGCAGACACTCTAGTTTGGAACTCTGCAGTTTCGCTATGTTCATCAACCTGAGTATTATCATTTGATCCAATGCAGGAGCATTAGTAAATTACCATATAAATTTAAAGCCAATATTAAATGGCGGCAACGGCTCATGCAACCTAGGGAGCACCAGGCAGCTCAGGAGGAAAGAGAGTGGATCAGCAGAACTTACCCCCTCCTTGTGATCATCGCTCAAGCAGCCACTACTGCCACTGTCACTAGAATCTTTTTTCTCATTGGCTGGAATACATAGCTCATCCGAAGAGTTACACGGGTAGCGACTTTGGAAGTAACCTGTGTCGAGAGCATTTTCCGACTCCGGCACAAATGCAGCCTAGAAAGAAAACAAAAAAAAAGACCATGAGTATGAGCTTTGCGGAGCTTATGAATTTAAAAACAAAAGACAAATGAATTCACCTTCTGCTCTGCTAGAGTGTACCAGTTTATGTCTTTAAAGAAAATGTGCTGCTTGACCTGGGTAATGAAATTTGTTTCATCACTACACAACACTTTACAAAAAGAAACTGGAATCAATCATCCAAGAAAAATGACATCAACGTCACCTCAGATGCCCCTCCAGCTCCAAGTCTCTGATCAGGATCTTCCGTTAATAACCTGGATAAAGCACATGACACTACCTTATGGAACATAATACTCCTGTCTTCTAAATTTGTTTATATAAAAGGTGATCTTGAACCAAACGTAATCAAAATGAGCATTTACTTGGACTCTTACGGGTACATACATATACATATACATATGATGTTTATAACAGAGCTCCTGGAAAGATTTGAAAGGACTATTTTTCACTATGCATATTATTGGTGAAGAGAAAACTCACTTACCGATCTATTAAATCACGGGCTTCATAGCTCATAAACTCTGGAACACTAGGCCATGGTATATTACGGTTGAGAATATTGTCAAATATTTGCTAGAACCCAACAAAGAAGATACAGCCAAGATATCAGAGAGTTAGAGAGTAAAATTAAATATAAATTATAAAATACTTCGTAGCAACATATGAAAGATGTAAATGGAAGCGTTAAAAGGAGCCCAACACAAAAAACACATTATGACTAGCCAAAGTTAGAACGTCAGTTTCCAGAACCCCGAGAAACCTCTATTTTCTCTATGAAAACTATTTACAAGAACAATGCAATAGCTAGTCACTGACCTGAGGATGACTAGCATTGAAGGGCGGAATCCCCACAATGAATTCAAACAAAATGATGCCAACAGACCACCAATCCGCAGTTGCACCTGAAAGTATATCAATCTTTACAGTCTTGGTATGCGATAAACACATAATTAATATCTAAAACTATTGTCAAGCACGCAACAGATCGACAACTTTGTATGAATCTGAGTGGCCTAGTACAGTGAATACCCTTATATATTAGAGCTTTCTACATCCACTACCAGTTAAGTAGAACTGTAATCAACTTGAGATTCCACACATTCTGATATTCAGATAAACAATCTCAACACAGGGCCATCATTTTAATCTCAACCTAGTACCAACTTCTACTCAAAAGTATGATCTGGAATAATACAGACAAGCAGACAACAAGATTAGAATGAAGTGTGTATGCACCGTGTCCTGTTCCCAAAAGGATCTCTGGCGCCAAGTAGTCAGGAGTGCCCACCGCAGACCGCTTATCTCGCCTTACGAGCTGATGCTCTGATGTTGGAAATTTGGGTTTCTCTTCAACAAGCAAAGATGTACCACTGGAAACTGGACCAGACAGATTAGTACTGTTGATTAGACCAACGTTTGAGAGCCCAAAATCTGTCAACTGCTCAGATGAAACAAAAGGGTACCAATAAGGTCTTCAGGGAAGCATGTCTCTGATAATATATACATGTATTATATTTAAAGTCTAATAAATGCAGAGGCTGATTTTCAGCTTGGTTTTTATGAGCCTCAGATAAGAAAAGAGTATAATCTCCGGAACATTGCATGGCATCAACAAAACATTAAGAGTTCAATAAGAGTTCCCAAATGGTTATTACCTTAACATGACCATCATGTGCAATCAACAAATTATCAGGCTTCAAATCACGATGCACAACACCCTCGGAGTGTAAATATTCTAAAGCAAGGACCTGAAATGGATAATCAACATTGATACACAACATCTTGTAGTTCTCTTGTTAATATGCTATGATCTGTGAGAATATTACAAACTTACAACTTCAGCAATGTACACACGGGCAGTAGTTTCATCCAAACGACCTAATGTTCCCAACAATGAATAAAAATCCCCTCCATTCAGGTATTCCATCACAAGATAAAGGTTTTCGGGACAAGTAAAAGAATAAAAGAATCGAACCTGGCAAAAAGAAGGTTACATTAAAAATAAGGGAACCTCTGCAGAGGACAAAATATATTTTATAAAGCCCGAAAAACTCACCACAAAGGGATTGCGGGAGTTGATCAAAATATCTCGCTCAGCAAGTATACTTTCAACAGCATTCTTGCGGATCATATCTGCCTTCTTAAGAACCTTTGGAGTATGACAGTCACCAACAACAACATTTAGGAAAATATTTGAATCATTTCAACCAAGTCAGCCTAGCTGCACAGACAAAATCTTCCACAAGGGTAATATAAATCAAACAGACGGAATTTTAAAACACCTTAATTGCAAATAGGTCTCCTGTTGTTTTCTTTTCAGCCAAAAAAACTCTCCCAAAGGCTCCTCGACTAATTCCTTTTATGATCCTAAAATCTTTTATGGATGTGCGGTCCCGCGGATGTACTGGACTATTCGTCAAGCTGCGAACAACATCATCTTCCAGAGGAACATCTTCATCAATTACAGTACTAGATAGGTCAACTTTTTCATCATCCAGAAGCTCGCACATCTGAAGATACTTTTCTCTACACAATAAATAAAAATATTTTTAATACTTTCGTCAACTGTCAAGAGTATAGTTAGAGATCAGAATACATCTCCAAGACTCCTTGCGCTGCAAGCAGAGACAGCGTGGGCGAGGTCCTGAAACATATCTAGGACAAAAGTAGTACCAGGAACTTACTGTATCAACTTTTCTATGCGTGTCCCAAAAATTTCCACTATAAGCGCATCAAACTTTCTGCGGTCTATGACAACCCTCAAGTCTTCAAGACAAGAAAGTAAGAGCTGAATGGATAGATCATCATCTGGAGTGGCATCAGCTACACATCTTGCAATGTCAGCAAGTTCAGCCATCTGTATCATATGTCCAGGGTTTTATTCGTCAGAGCGCATATTCAATAACAAAAGCTAGGGTGATAAGAATATCGAACAGAACCATCACAAACCTGGGGAATATCATCCTGGTCATGGATCGTACACTTGCTACCTAATAACAATTCGATTGGATCAGGCCTAGGAGTTGGGATAGGGGATCTAGGTGTCATGCTACCGGCAGATGAAGTAGTCATGCCTTGATCAGACTTAGGACCAAAACGAGTTCTGCTTAACATTGAATTTAAACATCTCATATCATCCATGAAAGCTGAATTATCAGCCTCTGGAAAACAGTCAAGCATGCCCTCCGACCCTCTTTGCCACCAGCCACTTAGCTCTGGAGAGAGAACATCTGATTCTCCAGACGCATTAGATATTTTCATAGCATCTGGGCTTTCTACTGCTGCTAGGCTATCCTTCGGTGTGAAGTTCTCTGTTATCTTCTCAAGAGTTACAGCAACTGCCATCAATCGCTCATCAACATTCACACTCTTTTGACCATATTTAGCAGCCAATGCACATATTCTAGAGTGATCTTCCACATGGGTGGTGGGAATTTCCTCCTCGCATATACGACAAATAATTGAACTTTCCTCAGAAATACATGACTGATCTCCCCAATAACCCCAAGAAATATTGTGCCGGTGCTTGGACATATGCTCATGTGACAGTTTTGCGGGAGGACAGTCTGGCGGCTTAGCAACAGCCAGATCATCACTCATAGCCACTAGATTTTTATCCACCTTTGGAGGCTCAACTTTGCTATCATTCTGCTTATTTGATACTGCCGATTCTTTCACACCCTTCGACGCTGGAGATGGAAGTCTTTTCCAAGAAGACATTCTATCTATGTTTTCTGGCGGCGATTCAGAATCCGTTGAAGTTTCATTGTACGGAGAAGAGAGAGGATCTGGACTAAGAATAAAGCCCTCCTTCCAGTTTAAACCACGTTGCTCCTGACTATAAGATTTCTTGGGAGAAGGTACCATTAAGGCCTTGGCAGCACTTGAACCCCTCCCGTCCTTAACTTCCCCAGTGGGGACTCTTTTATCGGCAGAATACAAGACCCTTGACTGGCGTAGTTGTGTGACCTCTTCCTCCTTCCCCCAACTCTCCTTATGAAACTGAAGTAATCGAGTACATCTAGTAAGGATAAACAGCATCCTAGTGTGAAGCTGCTTAAGCAAGCCTGGGGGAAGCTCTTGACGTCTATCATCTAAGTCTTGAACTATGCCCTCACACTGAAGCCAGAACTCTCCCGAAGTAGCCTCGGCAGATTTCTGTGCCAAAATCAACAAGTCTTCAATTGTGACTTGCAACTCAGGATGACTTTCTAGAAGGTCCACTAGGTCACTAGCAAATACTCCAAGGTCCGAATTTACATCTTCCTTTGCTTTCTCAAATTTTTTCCGAATTAGATTCATGACTTCCTGCAAAAGACAGATGATTAGATCATGCATCGAACAATGAAAATTAATATCAGAGCCAGGAGACTCAAGACTACCTCCAAGTTGTTTGACCAGTGAGGCTTCCAAAGTGGAAAAGGCCTTACACCTTTCGAGTTCAACTCATGAGAAAAGCTCTTGATGTCACCAGGAAACCTCTTTCTTGGAGCACTGGTCATACGAAGTAAGGCTTGATAACGCGGAGACTCTGACTCTTTTGGACTTTCCAATTCATATGAATTCTAGAAAGATACCCGTCAAGTCACCAATACCACTTATAAGTTAATATATGCATAATATTGAGTATTTTTATGATGGTACAAGGGAGAAAGGAAATACCTCTGGTGTGCAAAATTCTGAGCTTCCTACATCGCCATTGCCGCTATGAGATACATTGAAGTGACCTGCTTAGTAACATCAAAATCAAACTTGAGAAGCAAGAATTGAAACATCAACAGCATTTTGACAAAAACAAGCGGAATCATGCAAGAAAAGTTTGAGGATGAGACCGCCACAAGTCACACAAGTTCTGGATGCTGGCAATGCATGGATGTTGCATCTTAACGGTCCAACATGATCAAGCTTAGCTTCAACTTCCTTCTTAGGCGAGGCTGAGTCCCCACGAGTACCCAACTTGGGCAAGTCACAACACGGTATGGTCGCTTTATCATTCCCAAAATCGAAAAATCTTTCCTGCGGCAAAGGTCCAGACCTCGTCTTGATTCGATTCAAACCTAGAGATGAAGCCATGATAGGAGTTTCAGCAAATGGTTTCTTCCCCTCAGAAACGGAAGGTGACAAATTCGATTTTCCGGGAGTAAGAGAATGAACTTGGGACGAGGGTTCTTTGCCCTTTGATGAACCATCGTTAACTTGAGTCATGTTGCTCCTAACTCCGGCTAAGCTAGAACCGGGGCTAGGGTTAAGGCTCTGGGATTCTCTTGTCGAATTCGGTTCGGGTTTATTCTTCTGCGATACGATCGGAGAGTTAGAGGCAGCAGATAGCGGACTGTTAGAGCTATCGGAAGAAGATGGCGATTTCTTCGAGGAGAAGAAGAACTTCTTCTTTTTGAACACCATATCTGATTTTCCCAAACCTAATAATTACCACTATGGAATTTCCAAAGCCACAAGCAAAATTTCTCTTAAAATCTTCAGAGAAACAAGCCTTCGGCGAACAAGACGACGAGGACATAACTGTAACCGGAAATATATATATATATATATATATATATATATAATTAAAAAAAAGCTCTAAAACGAAGACAGAAAGGGGAAACAATAGTCAAAATTAAGGACTATCAACAGATTCTCAAGTTGACTTAATTTAGAAATTAATTTAATGAGATTTGAAAGTCATAATTTGTTAGATTTCTTTCTTAAAAGACCTCTTGGTCATTGGTCAATAGTTTGTTAGGTATCTAATCATATACCACCTCTTTCAGAATAAAAGAGATTTAAATAATAAAATTATTTATCTATATATATCTCTATATTATTATTTGAAAAATACATTTAAATAAGTAACATTTAGTTTGTAAAAATTTACATTAAATGCTACGGAAGCAATATATAATACACAAATAAATTAAACCATGTTTATAAAATGGAGAAATCTCATTTTAGTTCTCTTGATATCTTTTTAAAAAATCATCAAAACAATTATACTTATTTTAAAAATAAGTAAACAAATCATTTTTTACAATGATTATTTCTAAAATAATCTTAAAAAAATATTTCTAAATAAATAATATATTTTTGAATATAATATTAGTGTATAATAAAGAAACTGTTGATTTTTTGAAAACTAAAAGCTAAGAAAACTATTTTATTTATAGTATATAAATAAGAGTGTCTTAGGAAATTAGGTACTTTTTAAGTTTTTATTATAGAAATAGGTAACTCCAAGTTTTTATTAGAAAAGTAGGTAATTTTTCTCTCTCCAAACTTTTTTTTGATCATTATAACCTTGTCAAGTTTGTGGGTAAATCGAATATTACCCTATTTTTATGGACAAAAAGTCATGTATTTCCATTGTATTTTATAGGTTTTATGGTGGGTATTAAACATTACATACACTTATATTTTATATATATACAAAAATACAATTTTTATAGGTAATTTTATTTGAGTGTATGAGTGAATATGTACCAACATATTGACGAAATAATCATGAACAAAAAAACCCATAAAATTTCTTAATTAGAACACATTAATTAAAGTGACCATCCAAATTTTATAAATTTTAATTCACCTAATAAACATTAGTTCTCATTAATCTGGTATTAGCCGAGTTCGTAAATTTGGTTAAAGAAAATGTTTTTCGTGGGAATTTTTGACGGGTAATTTTCATTAAAAAAAATATTTGGGTAATTTTGAGATTTGACCGGAAATGAAAACTAAACGAAATTGTNAAACGAAATTGTTTGTGTTTTTGGGTAATTTTGAGTTAATGGGCCAATTGTAACGGGCCGAGTAATGTTGAAGGTATTGAAGGACCCATAAAAAATCCAAAATCGTTTCTCTTACCCAAGTTTTTGCGGGAAATAACGTCTTCCAACACTCGATTAATGAAAATAAATATGATTAA
>OVAN01008815.1:0-17703 GCA_900406275.1 Anastatica hierochuntica | reverse complement strand
ATCTAATTATGTAATCTATGAATCATAAACTTACTCGATGATACAAATATAAAAAATCGATAAATTCTTTTTCTTAGTTTAGATTTTTTTCGAAATTCATGGATATTGTTTTATACAATTCAAAAAAAATTATTAAACAAAATCAAACGATGATTTCTCTATAAATATACTATCATATCAAATGTTCTTTTTTCATTAGAAAAAATCATCACGCAAAATAGACGCCGTAAATCTCATCATAGACGTTAGATTTAATTTTAAATAATAAAATTATTTTTATTTTTAATAATAAATTTTTCGGAATAAAATAGAGTTTATTAGTTTTAAAATTTTTCTAAATATATTTTCATAATTATTAAATTTAGTATCAAAGTATTTAATATTATGTTTCTTTGTTCATCTATATTACTCTCAATAGTTACTATTTATCATTCCTCTGCAATTATTCCTCTCATTCATTTTTTCCTCTCAATATCATTATTCTACTCATTTTTATTCCACTCACTATTTTTCTCCTCTTTCAACTTATTCCTCTCAGCTTTTACCATTTGGAACCTTAGTATTCGAAATTATATTTTGATGTTGTTATCAGTTTATAAATTTTTATAGATTTATAGAGTCATAGTATGACGTTTTTACTGATTTTGAAAATATGTGTATCTTTTTTAACAATATTATGTCGTGAAAAGAAAAATAAAAAATAGAAAGATTAATGTTAATGTCATCTTATTTTTAAAATTTTTTATATAATTTGAATAAAATAACAAAAACTTAATAAAACCGAGTTTTGTAAATTGATTTAACCTGATTGATTTCAGGATTTTTGTTGTTTTTTAACGATTTTTTTGAATCAATTATCATTTTAGATTTTTATAAAACTCAGACCAGATAAACCATTGGTCCGCGGTTTAACCAATCGGTCTGCTTTTTAGCATCACTTATTTAGTAAAACCAATATATTTGTATGTTCTAACGAAGACAAAATTTTCAGGAAAGGAGATACTACCTTACATGGAACCAAGACCACCGGTGGGGATTCACCGGTACATAATGGTACTTTTCCGGCAGAACTCACCGGTGGGTCTGATGGTGCAGCAGCCGCCGTCCCGAGCCAATTTCAGCACCCGAATGTTCGCTGGTCATCTCAATCTTGGTTTACCTGTGGCCACAGTTTACTTCAACGCCCAAAAAGAGCCAGCTTCACGCAGACGTTAATCACCACAAAAAAAAAAAAGAAAAACAAAAATTAAATAAACATGAAAAAACCGGACCGGTAAGAAATGTTGGTTTTATACGTCAAACCATATTTTGAATTACTCCGGTTATCGGTATATCCTATATATATAGTTGCATATAATACAATTATATGAATATATGTTTGTGTTTTTGTGTTACATGAAGCTTTTTGCGTATAATATATGGTTTTCGTGTCTACGATTTTTAACTTAAATATAAAAAGTAACAATGAAGCGATTACAAATAAATATTACAACCAAAAAAATAATCAAAACTATAATCGATGAAAGAAATCTAAAATACTGCTTTTCTTGTTGATCTTAGCCTTCTTGTTCTCTGAACTTCTACAGCTTGTTTTCACTTTGAAACCCTCGGTTCTAGGTTTCACTCCACGCACTCTCTTTGTCGTAATGTTCACGTTACCTTGAATCTCAACTATATCTTCTTCTGTGGATTCAATGCTTTCTTTCTCTCTGTTCTGTTCTGAGTCTTGTTTCATTCTGTAATCGTCAAGCTTTGATAAATCCATTGCAACTTCGTTTCTATCCTGTGAAGAGTCGTGTTCACTAGAGTTTGGTGAAGAAGATGAAGAAGAAACATCCATTGCTTTGCTTTTGGTTCCAAAAGAAACCTCGAGTTCTTGCGAACCGTACTCTGCGAAATCCGTGTTGATTTCTTCGGTTTTTCTTATCTTGAATGGGTTGTTATCCGGGATCAGTGAGTGATCGCTGGTCCGGATAGTCTTCTGATCTTTGTTAGGCTGTGAAACTAGTTTGTGTAGATCTGAATCTTGTTTTGAGTACTTTGGCTCCTTCTTTAGAACAGTTTCTTGAACGATCATAACTTCGCTTGCAGTCCTTTTGACTCTCTCATCGCTTTCGGACAAAGAACATAGCAAAAAGGAGCTTTTCTTTTCCTGTTCCCTGGATGATCTAACAGGCTTCTGCAACTGTCTCCTCGAAACCGAGACGCGGTTATAAGCTTCCATGGTTACGGGATCCACATTCCCTTCAGCAATTGCAGTAGCAATAGATGGCGACAGATCTCTGATAAGTTTTAGGTGTCAAGGTGAAGAACAAAACTGTGAAGGTTCTTAAGATGAGTTCAAAATATTCGGAACGGAATGAAAAAGGATACGGTCCAAGGAACTCAAGTTGTTCAACTGGTAATTGCAGGAGGTTCTGAGAGAGAGGTTTCAAGTGCTTGAGCTTCTTAGCATCAAAGTCATATCTGAAACATATTTGATAATTTCATAGGGAATAAAGTAAGAACCTAAAGAGAATGGATACAGGAAACATTTGGCTGAGAGAATCTGTCGCTTACACTCGAGCGTGCTGAAAAACTGAAACTGCTTCCATCAAAGAGCTGGAGTAATCATCAGGAACTAGTTTGCCTTTTTTTGTCTTGAGAACTGACAAAACCTACAACATTCCAACATTTGATCTTCGGCGTTCGCCTTAGCCGTGGAATAAAACATCAAGCAAACGCCAGAGAAAATAAATGCTTACGCGTTCAACACTCTGGTACTTGGAGATGAAAGCATGAGCTCTAGAAATGCCAACACCAGGAACTGAGGGGAGAAAATCACATCCGGCTAATACACACATAGCTGAAAAACAAGACGAAACCAAGAACAGTCATCGACAAAAATGTATGTTGGTGCAAGATACTTGCATCAAAGATTCGAACAATAGATAATACTAACCAGTGAATAGCTCTTGATCAAAATTGTTGAAAGAAGGCTTTTGATCAACGGCTTGAAAAACATTATCTAGTATCAGTTCCTCTCCTTTACCATATCGGTCCATCTTAAAGATAACCTTTCACCGTATAGAAGTTGAGGAAACATATGATACAACGACCTTAAAACAATCAGCTTTGCTTTATTGTATGTGGGAAAACTATCTTACCGCTTTGCAGCCATATGCAAGTAAGTCGCTGTCCTCGGTTATAACAGCAGCAATGCCGCCTTTTTCGAGTTCAAGGCTGGATAGGTATGCTAGTTGAGCATCAGCCTCATATGGAGCTACAATAAATTCGACGTTTTCTGATTTCAGAACCTGAGAAGTTGTTAGGACCTAGAGAAGATTCATATTTCCCTTAAAAATATATACTCAGTTAATTAAACAACTTATACCTGAATCAATTGATGAGCCATGGATGATGTTACGCTAACAGCTCTCTGCAAATAGTGGTGACAGTATGCATGAGCTCGCAAGATATCACACTCTTGAGCAAAATCACTTAGCAGGGTATACGGTAAATTACTTGATTGAACACATAAACCAACACAGCAGAAATGCAAACTACACTTAAGATTCAGAAGTGTTGAACATGTTATATTTGAAGGATTTTGCGAAAGTGGCTTAAATTCAGAAACGAAGGACGGATAAAGAAAACAATCAATTAGCAGACTATACGATAAATTACTTGACTGAACACAGCAGAAATGAAGCTAGACTTAAGATTCAAGTGAACATAGACAAGCCATGGAGTTTTCAGGGTCTAATTAATAGTGATAGAAACCGTAGAGGCAAACAATTATACAACTCGTAGATATAAGCCGTTGAAGTGAAAGAACTAAGCACCTGAAAAAGCTCGGTAGCAGCTCCTACATTGCCTTCCTTAAGCTTCCCCATTGCAGCTTCAAAATTTGCCTTTCGCCTCCTAACAACCGAAAGAAAACACAAACTTAAATGAAAATTTTCATTGTCAATGGTAGCAAAAGGAAAAAGAAAACAAAGACGATACAATCAAGAACCGCAGAGACTTGCCTTGAGCGTTCATCTCCAGTGGCAGCTTTGCAGGGCATGTTACCACCATCAAGAACAACGATTGGGATAATCTCATAGTGTTGGAGAAGGTTGATTCTGTGCATAAAGTAATCAATGTACTTCAGCTTCCTCTTCCCATCAGTATCTAAACACAGCTCCATACTACATGCGTAGGCTGCGGAAAAACAAAGTTTCTTATTAAATTGACAAAAACACCATGTGAATTGATTAACAGCTCGGAAAATTTCCATTTCCATTAAGGGTTCAAAATCGAAATTAAAAGTTACCTCCTTTATGTAGCCATGAATAAGCATCGATTCCCATCTGCAAATACGAGAAAAGGTATGTAAACCCATGAATCAAAAACTGAATCTTTTTTTGTTTTACCCAGAACGATTGTGACGGAGACCCAAATCGGAAGAAAATTTACACGTTTTCCGGCGTATTTTTGGATGTGAATGGGGAGAATGTAAGGTTTCATGAATCTGAGAAGATCCTTGATGCCCATTTTTTTCTTGCTGCTGTCTTATCTTTTTTGGTCTGCCTCTTCTAATTAGGGTTCTTGTGGATTTGTTCTTTTCTCATTTTATAGCTTTTGTTTTTTTTTCCATGTCTCGTTTCCTGTAAAAATTAGAAGGAAAAAGGGTAATAAATGAAACCATTGGCGCGAAAAGGAAATAGCGCGAGAGTGTATCAAATACGACAGATGCCACGTCGATTAGAAGAGGCTGTTTTTGCTATATGAATCTACATGGCGAACTCTCATTGGTAGAAGACGAAGCAACTGAAGACGTAAGGCTAGACAGAAAGAATCCCCAACCTAAACCGATTTTTTTAAAAATACCCGACAGAAAGAATCCCCAACCTAAACCGATTTTTTTAAAAATACCCGACCTGATTTGTTTGACCGTATTTCGGATATCGGGGATGGATACTTGAAAAACTCAAAAAATTTTGAACCGAACCGGAACAAAAAACTCGAAAATTTTTGAATCGAACCTAAATCCGGAGAGGCAAAAATTCGGAAAAATCCGAAAACCTCGAAAAATCTGTAGAAACGTAAACAACTCAAAACCCCTGATTCCGAGTTAATTTTGGATATACTCGGGATTTCTCTAACATTAACTTAAGTAACCTATACATCAGAAACAGAAGCAGGGGATTCCCACTGAAGTAAAGGTCTCCCATTGGAAGAATCTTGGCAAATTCAGTGCTAGACATTGCACTACATGATACTTAATATAAGATTACACATTTTCATTATGAAGCTTCTATGGGAATGGAATCATTTGCCAACAACATGGTGGAAGTAACTTAAAACCACAAGATCACAAAATAAAAGATAAAGAACATAATAAAAACCAAATAAACATCCTTCCAAAATCGCAAGAGGGTACTTTTGTGAGTTCTTTTGTTTAAGTGATAGATTAAAAGAGAAACAACCATGGAGAAGGGAAGCAAAGAGATGAGATTCCTAACGGCCAATACCCCAAACTCTAATAACTCCATCGGTGTAACCACTGAACAAGGTGCTTCCATCCGCACTCCAGTTCAGGCTTGTGCAGTATAAAACCTGTCCACACCCAGCAAAATTCCATGGTTACAACCACTTTCTGTTCTATATTTGTAACTGGCCTTTTCGCACTCAGCAAGATGATCAATCAAAGCGATTAGAAACTATTCAAACACAAACCTAAGTTGACAAGGTAGTCAAAAATCGCAGCATGATAGAACAAACTCTACAGACCAAAACACATTTCCTATACAGCCTTCACATATTAATAAAGAATTGTTCAACAAGATACTGCAATAAAACACAGTGCCAATGTGTGAAGATGATTTCAGACAAAAGAAGAAGAGAACCTAGCATTTCAATAGATCAATCCACAGCAATGAGTTATATACTTAATCAACCGTCCTTACCAGAGAACTACTGAAACATACATATCTATCACGAACGAAAACTTGTAAAGGAAACGCACACAGAGAATCGAGTTATGAGATTAAAGTATGCAATGTACCTTCTTTCTGGTGGCAGCAGAACCACTTCCATCAGACTTCTCAGCCTCGGCTTTGAGATCAACCTTCAAGTCCTCGACAATGCTTTTGCTCTCAAGATCCCAGATCTTAATACCCTGCTCGGTCGCAGCACAGAGCCAGTACCTGTTAGGGCTAAAGCAGAGGGCGTGAATCACAGAGTTAGCTTCAAGAGAGTAAAGCTTCTTCCCTTCAGCTAAATCCCAAAGCAAAACCACACCGTCTTTGCCTCCACTCGCACAAAGAGAACCATCAGGTGATACAGCCACAGTGCTAACGTATCCAGTGTGACCAGCAAGACTAGACCTAAGCTTACAGTTCGAGAGGTTCCACACTTTCACAGTTTTGTCCCAAGCCGCTGAAACAATCGTCGGCTGAACCGTGTTGGGGCTGAACCTCACGCAGCTAACCCAATCATGGTGTCCTTCACTTCCTCCTTCTGAGATAGTGTACTTACACTCACCAAGAGTGTTCCACAGCTTAATCGTGCGGTCACGAGACGCCGACACGATCTGACGGTTGTCAAGAGAGAACGCGACGGAGAGCACATCCTTGGTGTGTCCGACGAATCGGCGGGTGGAGACACCAGTGGATAGATCCCAAAGGCGGAGCTCGTTATCCCAGCTACCGGAAAGCGCGAATTGACCATCGGAGGAGAGAACAACATCCTCGACGAAGTGAGAGTGACCAGTGAGACGCCTCTGAGCAACACCGTAGGCTTTGTCTTCCTTAGTGAGTTTCCATAGGATAATGGATTTGTCGCGAGAAGCTGATACAATCATGTCGGCGTTATCGATCGGCGTTGCGATCGCAGTGACCATGTCGGTGTGTGCACGCATGGTTCCCTTCAAGACGAGTACTTCCGCCATTTTCAGTGTCTGTGAGAAGCTCTCTGAGACTTTGGGTGGTTTAAGCTTTTTCTCTGGGAGGCGGAATTAGAAAAAGAGAAACAGAAGAAGGTATTTATATGAAGGAGAGAGTAACAACACAATGGATTAGGGTTAATTTTATTGGGCGTTTAATATTATGGATTTAGGCCCAGCATTATGTTGGCCCATCTTTAGTATTTATTTGGGTCATTGTAACGACGTCGTTTTAAAGTTAAAACTAGAAGAAGTTTATGTAAGAACATTTTTTTTTAGAAGGAGCAGTGTGTTCGTTTGGTAGAGATCCCTTTACGCGCTTCTTCATTTTTTTTGTTCTCGATAAAACCTAGAAAGCTTCCTTTGTCTTCTTCAATCAATCATCCGCCATGGGTAGGGTTTCTAAGCTTTCTCTCTCTCTCAGTTTCTTACAGTGTGTGTTTTTTGATTTTTCGATTTCTCGTCTGTTATTCGCGGCTTTTGTCGGTTCAATCTGATCTTCTGTCTGTTTTGGGTGTGTTTGTGTCTAACTTATCGATTATGTAGCCGACGGATTCGTTGTTCTTGTTGTTAATCTGAATACAGGAAGGATGATTATCGGCGTGAGAATTAGAAATCGGATTTAGGGTTTAGCTGATTTGGTTTCGCTTAGAATTGCTTGTGTAGAAATGAGCCGGGTACTTTAGTTCCTCTCTAGAAATTGAGTGAATTTCACACTCAGATAGTGAGGGATTGGGTATTTTGTGGAATTCATTTTTATATACGTTTGGATTGGAGGCGATATGAGCTGAATGGTTCTAATTTAGGTTCCGGAAGTCGAAATTAAAATTAGAAAAATCTAGTTTGTTAACATAATTATACGGATTATGTTGTGGGCTATCTATCAGTATTTTTGTTCTCTCGGGCTATCTATCAGGGAGTTTCTGTTAAAATTTGGTCTAACATTGAGTCAGAGTAGTCTTTCTTTTATGTTAAAGCTGAATGCAGTGTCGCATTAATTTTGTTTCGATTGTTGTTTTTTTTTGTTCACAAGTGTGCAAAAAGTTGCCCATAGTAGGGATTATTTAGTTTCCAATAAAATCACTATTATTGTGCCTTGCGATTATTTGTGACTTAATTTTTCCATTATCTGTTTGCTTCTTTCACATTTCCTGTCTCTAATATCTTTCATTAACCGTCTAGATCTCGAGGCTGAAATCCGTGAATTACAGCTTGATTCGGCAGGTAATTCCTAAAGATTACTAGCTTAACAATCTTTTTCTGATTTTGGTGTTAAATTGATTGGGTTGATGTATGCAGAAGAAAAGAACGGTGCTGTTATTCCTGAAGATCAAAACCCAGATGGACTCGACAAATTGGATAAAGCAGAAGAAGGTTCATTGTTGCTTGACTTTTTTGTATATAGTTTCTTTGTCCCACTGTTGAAATTTTGCTACCTATGGTCTTCGTATATCTACTTTACTACAATATCTGTTATATACTTACAATTTTAACCTGTGACCAAGGTTTACGCCGTGATAAGATTGAATGCTCATTCTAATAAATGGTATTACATCTTCACATTACAGACCTGAAAGAAGAGGTGCAAGAATCAGCGCCAGTTCCCCACGAGCAACAAGGTTTGTGATCTTTTGTGGTCCATTTCATTGTATTTTTATTTTCTTTAAATTAGTGAAATTTATCTTAGGTTCTCCTTGTAGCCGAAATTTTTGATGAACTTTTGTGGTTGCAGCTTCCGAAGGTCATGATGAAGAAATGCTCCATCCAGTGCATAACCCAGCAAAAGGTTAGATTTTCTCACGATACTCCTATCTTATCTTTCTGTGATTGTGCTACCTGTTTGAGTATCTTATTTATCTCTGTTTTATATTTTATCAATAGTAGCTAAAGAGAAGGCAGCCCAGGAGAAGGCTGCCAAAGAGGAAGCTGAAGAAGAGGCTGAAGCAAACAAAAAGAGACACTTGAATGTAGTGTTCATTGGGCATGTTGGTATGGCTATCTGCCTTTTGTTTTCTTTTCACCTGGTCGTCCGTCATAGCACATCAATCTTGTGTAGTTTATATTTTTTTCCTGGCAAGTTTGTGTCGCTGAATAGATTGTCAGAGAATTGTCTTCAGTGAAACAGGGGTTCAGACTTCAGAGCTTATGTTACATAGCTTTGAAATCCTGGTCACAGACTTTCTGTGTGCGTGTATGTGTGTGTTTTAAGTCTGTA
This sequence comes from Anastatica hierochuntica, assembly GCA_900406275.1. Classification (NCBI taxonomy): domain Eukaryota; kingdom Viridiplantae; phylum Streptophyta; class Magnoliopsida; order Brassicales; family Brassicaceae; genus Anastatica; species Anastatica hierochuntica. The sequence goes on along the minus strand of OVAN01008815.1, from coordinate 8,578 downwards.
ATGGCTCCTTCTGGCGTTAATCTTTACACGGTCATTTTCAATTATAGATGCCGGGAAGTCTACAATTGGAGGACAAATTCTCTTCCTTAGTGGTCAGGTGGATGACCGACAAATCCAGAAGTATGAAAAAGAAGCGAAAGACAAAAGTAGAGAAAGCTGGTGAGTCTTCCTGATTGATTCAAACTGACAGGGAATAATTGCCTCCCGTTCTAATTTTTTGTTTTCACAAAACCGTCGCAAGGTATATGGCATATATTATGGATACAAATGAAGAAGAGAGGGCCAAGGTACTTCTTGTAATTTGATTAATGTTTCTTCTATGCTATAAATGTGTGTTCTTGATGATATAATTTACTTATTCACATGTCTATAGAATTCCTGGGAAGTATATGGTTGAATTTGACTTAGTTAACAAACTGCTACATTTGACAGGGTAAAACTGTTGAAGTTGGAAGAGCTCATTTTGAAACCAAGACCACTAGATTTACCATTTTGGATGCTCCGGTATGGGATCAAGCTAAAATATATTTTTTTGTTCGTTCCTCTTTCGTGTATAGAATTTGGGTTGCATCATGCATGTGGGATGATTTTTCTGTTCTAATTCTATTATGCTTTTCTGAACATGTAGGGTCACAAGAGTTATGTACCAAACATGATTAGTGGAGCGTCTCAGGCGGATATTGGTGTGCTGGTTAGTTAGTAGTATGTTTTTAGGTTTCTGATTATCTACTATAGCATGCATGTTTCTGGCAGGAAGCATATTAATTTTCATGCCTACGTGTATATGTTGTAGGTGATTTCGGCTAGAAAAGGTGAATTTGAAACAGGATATGAGAGGGGTGGGCAGACACGTGAACATGTTCAACTCGCAAAAACATTGGGTGTGTCAAAGCTGATTGTTGTTGTAAACAAGATGGATGATCCAACTGTGAACTGGTCGAAAGAGAGGTATGCACATTAGCGTTTCTAATCCCTGTCACTGATGATTCTCATATCATCTTCTGTTCATCCTTGTATTTTATGTACTCCTATGTAGGTATGATGAAATAGAACAAAAGATGGTACCATTTCTGAAATCATCTGGCTACAACACAAAGAAAGGTATGCAATTTACTACTATAAACCTTGCAGATTAGCTATGGTCTAATGGCACTTCTAATCTGTTCTTTTACTCTTTTAATGTGAAGATGTTGTCTTTTTGCCTATATCTGGTCTAATGGGGGTTAATATGGACAAGCGGATGGGGCAAAATGTTTGTCCTTGGTGGAGTGGACCTAGTTTTTTTGAAGTCCTCGATTCTATTGAAGGTCCGTCACGGGATCCTAATGGTCCATTCAGGTAACCGTCACTGTCCCTTTTTCTTATTCTTGTTTCATTCAGGTTTGTTCTTTGTTATGAAGTATTGGCTGATTCATTCGTAAAATCCATGACTTGTGTTATTCATGCTATTTTTGGACTAATATCTGTATGTATAGTTTTTTGCATCACATGCGACTTTTGCATATGTTTTATCCTGCCCCACCATGCTAACGCGAATTGATATTGTGATTTTGTAGGATGCCTATTATTGATAAATTTAAAGACATGGGAACTGTTGTTATGGGAAAAGTAGAATCTGGCAGCATTCGGGAGGGGGATTCCTTGATTGTTATGCCAAATAAAGTACTTTCCAGATGTCTTCTCTCTCATATCACATATTGTCTCCAGCTTATTCTTCTCCTGATAGTTTTCACGTATGAATGTAGGAACATGTTAAAGTTGTTGCTATATATTGCGATGAAGATAAAGTTAAGCGTGCAGGACCAGGTGAAAATTTGAGAGTTCGTTTAACAGGCATTGAAGACGAGGACATCCTTTCAGGTTTTGTTTTATCCAGCATAGGTGAGTTTGCAATAATTTGGAATCTTAGTCTTCTCGGTTTTTGTAGTTATACTAATCTGGAGTGTGGCTTTGTTTTTCGGTTGCAGTAAAGCCTGTCCCTGCCGTTACTGAGTTTGTTGCTCAACTACAAATCCTTGAGCTGCTTGACAATGTAAGCACACGTTACTTCTACAATTTTGACTTTTGAGTAATATATGGTCTTGCTTGCTTACTGTATATTCAGAGATATCTAATTGCCCAAGTCATCATTATTTGGTTTCTCCTGTAGGCTATTTTTACTGCTGGTTACAAGGCTATTCTTCACATTCACGCGGTTGTTGAGGAATGTGAGATAATAGAATTGATAAGTCAAATTGATATGAAGACAAAGAAACCCATGAAAAAGAAAATTCTGTTTGTGAAGAGTGGGGCTGCTGTTGTGTGTCGCATTCAGGTCTGGTTCATTCTGATTACCTTTTTCTTCTCCATGAAAATTTTATTAGTAGCGATAGGTTGCTGCCAAGTTATGGTTTAAGTTTCTGTTCGAATCGAAGAAAAAGCTTAAATACTGAAAGCAATGAGAGCATTCACATGAGATTCCAGTTCAATATCTTTTTGGAAGCTATTTTCAAGTATGTCTAATCTTAACCTTCACTAAACCTTTGATGTGTATATCGGCAGGTTACCAATTCAATCTGTGTGGAAAAATTCACAGATTTCCCTCAACTTGGAAGATTCACTCTACGAACAGAAGGTAAAAAGAATTCAGAGACTACAGAAATATCAAATGAATGAAATTCGGAATATCATCTTAGTTTGTTATTATGTGCATGCATAGTTTACAAACTCTATTTTGGGGTCAATACAGGGAAAACAGTTGCTGTTGGAAAGGTGACTCAGCTCTCAGGTGCGGCCTCAAGCGCTTGATTCAAAATGTTTGAGAAAAAAGGTAACTAGTCTACTTAAGATTTCGATTATTGGTAACCACCAATTTGAATATATCTTCAGAAAACACCTGACCTAAATTGGTTTCTGGTTCTCGCTAAACTGCAGGAGACGGCCTTTTGGGTTACACCGAGAGGGAAAAAATGCATCTTAAAGAATGAATCTGAGTTCCGTAAACCCAAAACCTGAGCTCCTTTTATTTTGGTGCACAGTTGAGGTTTGAGATGCTGCAGAGAGATGTAACCTGAGACCGTTTTTTGGAAAAATTTAAAAAGCTAGAAAGAGATTTATGATGGATAAACATGAGTGAGAGTTTTTTTTTCCCCTTTTCTTTTATGCTAAGTTTACAATTACTACTATTTCACCCATTTTTAGCCAAGTCTGTTTTCGGGCTTTTCAGAGATATCTAGACTCTAGAGAGCTAAATTTTTAGAATCGTGAGTATAGTTAAATACTACACTACACATATCAATCGATATTTATGACTCAAAACGAGTAATTTTTGTTCTTTCTTCGGAAGGCTTATATGCTATTTTAATTTTAGCACTAGAGTTTTGATCTGCTCGGCTGTTTTTTAATAATTTTATATATTATTAATCATGTTTAGATTTTTAGAGTATCCAGTTATATCGAATTATAAATTTAAACTTAAACTTTTATAGTATTTTAAAATTTTTGTAATAAATTTTATTTAGAAAATAATAATATTGTAATATCATTATTTTAAAAGTTATAGATTTATTTTAAATTTGAAAACAAACTATATTTAAATTTGCTGAAAATTGATGATTTTAAATTGTGCTGGTTTACAATTTTAATAGTGTTTAAGTGAAAAGAATATTAGAATATTCTAATATGTTTGTTGGAATTCGTAAATGAGTAATTGGAGTTATTTTAATTTATTAGATACATTTAATTAAAAATTTAAAATATGTTTATTTTGAAAAATCACACATGAAAAGGTCTATGTTTTCTCTTTTAATAAGATAAATGTATTTGTTGGTCACCTCAACACACTAGTTTGGCGTGGAGAACCAAACAATTTCAATTGTTCAGAGGTTTAGAGCAAAGGAGCACCCATGTAGGAGAAAAATAACCAAAGAACAATTTATAAGTGATGGTAAAATAACCATGTATGATGAACAATTTAGAAAAATAACTATGTATGATGGTAAAAGGTGATGAACAATTTAAAAGGTGATCGATTAACAAAGCCCTAATCAATGCCTAAATACGCAAGAAACAAAAAAAATGTAAAAAAAAAAAATCAGTGTTAACGAAGAAACATATAAGAGAAGAGTCACCTCGAAGAGATGAGATGATGATAAAAAGTGATAAACGAAAGAAGAGAATATTCACCTCGAAGAGCTGATGTTGATAAGTTAAGAGTCACTTCGAAAAGCTGAGAATCCGATGATGAAGCTGATAGCGATTGCGAGGGACTAGAGAGCAGAAAAGAAACAGAGAAGATGAAATTGTTTGTTTTTGTTTTGACTAGGTGTTAGTTTTGCGCTACGCGCAGATTGTATGATAAATATTTGTGGTACACAAATTTTTATACGAATTTTTTTATATTTATAAGTTTTTTATTTTGTTAAAGTTCTATATATTATACTTAAGTTATAATGTTACATTATCGATAATCTGGAATATAGGTATGTTACTCATTGCAAATTCTTATTTCAAACTAATACATGCTTCTATTTGTATCAGAGTTCTATCTCTCATGCTACTTATTTTTCCATTACTTGATTTTGTTATGTTGTAATTTTAGTTTTAAGATCAATTATATTTCTTGGTTAATTCAAGCGGTAATTTTTTGTTTTTTTTATTTATGTACCTCAAATACATGTTTTAAAAGTAACATTGTTATTGTCAAGCTAAAGAAACAATATAGATTTTGTATTGATTCATGTTAATGTTGAGTTTAAAAAGACATATTTGTTCGTCTAAATAAAATTAGCCAACAATTATGTTATTGTGAAGTCATAAATTTAGTTTATATTCATTTGAAGTTAAGAAAACAATGAAAAATATAAGGGTCATTAAGATACTATGCAACAATTTAAAGAGGTAAACAAAGAGAAGATACTGTGCATACTTATAATGCATCTTGTAGGTGCAATTGAAAGGTATTTTGTTTAATTCAATTTTATAGTATATTAAACAAATTTACTAAGAAGTAGTTAACTATTATAGTTCTAACCATCATGTTATTTTAAAAGTAGGTTATCCAATTTAACATGTTTTGGCATATCTTCTAGTCAAAATAATTTACATATATGGATATATAATTCCTTTAACATTATGATCTTATTAAATTTCATTGCATAAATCATATGCTTCATGATCACAATGTTGGTGTCGAGTAACGAACTTTGTAATTTATGTTTTGTTGTTATTTAAAATAAAATATTTTGTCTAAATGATTTGAGGCATATTAAAATATAAATATGTCAGTTTGTTCCTTTTATATAAATTCTCTTTCAATTCTTTAGTAAATCAATTTGTTACGATAATTTTTTAGTTAACCCAATTATTATTTTAAAGATGATTTTGTGATAAACCACTCCAAATTTTAATCTCGAACCAAATAACTTCATCTTAATACATATGTTTTATGTCGAATTTGGTTGATTATAAGAGTTTGACTCATAATAAATTTGTAAAATTATGTTGATGTGTCTTTTAATTTTTGTTTCACGTGTTTTTATCAATATAGTTATCATTTCGAGTAGTAAAATCTATAGTAAAGTTAGTTGAAGGTTAGTAGTGTTAATAGTGTCATTAATACGTGAACCAACTAAATAGTTCGCCACTTAACTCTTTTTTTTTTAACGTTTGAATTTTATTAATATTGAATCGGAGACATACTTGTAAATCACATAACGAAAAAGAAGACAAAGATAAATATAATGGATAACAATGGTCTTACCTATCCTATTCTTAGATGGTTTTCTCCATGATGTCCAAAGTTAGTTTTACTTCACACTGTTTGCCCTCATTTTATCCACAATAACGACTTGAGTATAACACAGTTTGGTCGTGAAGGAAACTCGTCGCCAGAAGTATGACTAATCCGGTAATAATGAATCTTATTTTTCCCTTGCAAATAATTTTGTAGAATCCTGAAATGGTAGAACCCAAAATTAAAACTCAACGTGAAAAGCGAGTTGAAATTGTTGATGCATCTTTAAGAGCTTAATCAAACCGTCTCCAATTCGGCAACACTTCGTCAATCTTCTAATCCGGTAACACCCGTCAATCTTTTAATCAGGCAGCACCCGTCGATCTTCTGGTCCGACACAAAAATCATATCGATAATACCAAAATCCACCAACTCCAAAACACCACAATATGTTCGATGCAAACCATAAAAACAAAAGAGAAAAAATAAAAGAGAAAGTTTAAAAAATAGTAAAAGGACCGGTAACGATGTTTAAGCAATCACCAGTCCCTAAATCGAAAATGAAGAGAAGACGAGATTGGCCGCTAAAATTTTGTTTTTGAGAGGTTTTCAGTGAGAAAAAAGGTTCGAAAAGTCGTGATTTAAAACAAACTTGTTCACCACTTAACTTACATACAAATAGTATAAGCAAAATAGCATTGTGAGGAAACTCTATAACATTGGAGGATAAAACCATGAAATTTTCACCGCTTGTTTCAATTTAATAAATTGAATGGCTACTTTTTAAGTTTTGTATCCTATTATGGTTATAATCTTTGGTTAATTTCCCCAAAAAAGAAAATAAGGTAGGAAATTTTCTTATGTGAATACGAAAAAACGAAATAATGACATGGCAAATAACATCATCACTGGTTCTCAAATTCTTAAAAGACTTGAAACCAGAAAAAAACACCACCAGGATGGTCGTCATATTCTCCGATCTCCTTCACAAGCTTTGAGAGCCGAAGAGGGTTAAATGGGTACCGAGTTGGAGTTCGGGCTTGGATCCGGAGTCGAGTTCATCCTGATGGAGCCAGGCTCCTGGTTTAGTGGTGAAGATGATGTTTTTGATCGGCAGTGCCGTTCTCATCAAGCGTCACGTTCTTGTCCATCAGGCATTTTGGAGAACTCCTCAAAAGCGCATGAACCAGATTGTTTATGGTAAACCTTGCCCAAAGGACCACTACAAGAAACAGGCCAATTTGCGAGGAAGATTTTAGTAGCAAATTCCTCGCAAATCACAATTTGCGAGGAATTTGCGAGTAAAACAGGCCGATCGCAATTCGCTTCTCGCAAACGAGTTTTACTCGCAAGTTACTCGCAAATTTGCGAGTAACATATATACTCGCAAATTTGCGAGTAATTTGCGACTGTATATTTGCGAGTAAACTGCGATTACAAAACCTAGCAAAACTTTGTGAGTAATTTGCGAGCGATCAGTCGCAAATTCCTAGCAAAATTTTTCTAGGAATTTGCGAGCGATCAGTCGCAAATCTCTAGCAAAACTTTGCTAGTGATTTGCGAGCAATTAGTCGCAAATTCCTAGCAAAATTTTGCTAGGAATTTGCGACTGATCGCTCGTAAATCACTAGCAAAATTTTGCTATTGATTTGCGAAAGCAAGATTTCGTCGCAAAATTTGCTAGGAATTTGCGAGCGATCAGTCGCAAATTCCTAGCAGATTGATTCCTCGCAAATTCCTAGCAAATAAAAAAAAAAATTTAAGAAAATTGAAATTAATAAATTATTAAAATTAAAATATTTTATAAATTAAACATAAATAAAAAAAGATCCGAAATATTTTAAAACGTTTACAAACCCAAATTTAAATAAAACCTAAATCTAAAATTGGTTCTGCGGCTGGTCCGACTGTTCCGGGTGCTGCTGCTGCTGAAACCATGTAGCAAACCCAGGGTCCGTGGTCGACATATAACTAAACATCATCGAATACGTCTCCATATGCTGTTTAAGGGCGGACAACTCATTCTACGCCCCCGCTAACACAGTCTTCGTATGTTGCAGTTCCTCCTGAAACTGGGATTGGATGCCGCGGATAGGAACCTGAACACCGGACGCAGCTGAAGACGCCTCCGACTAAAGGGAACCAACGCCAAATATTCGACCTTTCGACCGCGGAGCAGACTACAAAATAAAAGAAATATAGAAATTGATAGTTATTATTAATAAAAATTGTTCGTATTATTTTATATTAAATATTTTAAAACTACTAACCTGGACGAAAATTTTGTTCTTCGAATTGCGACAGACCCGTGGATTGGACTGAGCTATCCAGATCCAGCTGCGTCTCGAGCTCGGCAGCATCAATCTTCGTGGTGACCTCGTTGTAGAGGCGCTCGGACTTCGAATCGACCCATGTCTGGTCGGTCCTCTTCTTCGTCTCTTGTAGAACAGCCAAGAAATCGGTTGTCTCGGACTGCATTGCCTCGGTTTTTTTTTACAAATTAAATAATTAAGTACTAATTAATATACAAATTATTAAATATAGTAATTAGGTAATATATTTTTTTATTATAGTAAGTAATGTTGACAATTATTATTTATTATAGTAATTAATATACTAATTAATAAATAATATACTATTTATAATCAATTTATAATCTNTTGACTTACAATTTTACGGCCTTTAGCCTTGAATGAGTGTTGTCCGGCCCGGTGTGTCGCCTCATTCCTCTGAGTCTCCGGATTCTTCCGTGCCGTAATACATAGATCGCTCTTCGCCTTCTGCTGGTCCCCAGTCCAATGCGCGACTAGTCATGCCCAGACGTTGGGGTCCATCCATCCGGGCATGGCGGTCTCAGGGTTTTGC
>OVAN01008814.1:0-17707 GCA_900406275.1 Anastatica hierochuntica | reverse complement strand
CATCTTTGTACTTCGAATCCGAGAAGCTTTCTGAACCCTTTACTCTTGTTTCCGTTAAATATAATCATGTCTCTCTTTGATTTGACCTATGTTTATGTGATTATCATGGATGAGTAGTCTGATCGTTGGGTTTAGGGTTCTCACATAGGGATTCATGAATTGTTGATGTAGAATTGCATGATTAGGGATTTAATCTAATGGATCTTCATCTATAATTGTTCGTAATGCATGAAATTGAATTGGCCACTTAGTTTCTGAACTTAGGTAATTTAACACCTGGAAAGTGTTTTTTTAAATGTCTGAAAGAATCCTAGATGAGCAATTCTTCTTAAGCCAATAAAAATTGATTTTTAAGTGAATTGTGAACATATCAAACCTGTTAGGAATGCATGATTATAAATTGAGAGTCAACGGAAGTTAGTCTAGAGATTTCTAATTCATAGGGAGTTGATACTACGGAAGTAGATCAGTTCTACATTAGTGTTTGAGTCCAAGACGGTTTAAAATTTTTTACTTAGACTATAGTTTGAATCAACAATGAATTGTTTCCCTGAGAATACCCGATGCCTAACACTTCTTTGATTGAATACAACCTTATGGTCGCTGCCTGCTTTCTTTGCTTTCTTGATTTCGATTATTTGCATCATCTACAAAACATCTTTTTAGTTTTAGCCCGCTTTTTGATCTTACATTCTTCGTGCTACCTTTGGTCTCTATGGATTCGATCCGAACGACTACAACATACTTCCGTGCGCTTGCAGTGTTTTCTCGGACGAAAACCTGAGCTATCAATTACCTGCATAATGTAATGGACCAGGAGCGTGAGAAGTCTAAAAGTCTTGAACAAAAACTGCAAGAGAATCGTAAGAACATTTGTATGTTGAACACTAGAACTGAAAGTCTTGAGCAGATTCTCTCTATGGGCCAACCTCCCAAAGTGAACTGGGGACTTGGGTTCATAGGTGATGTCAGTACAGTAGCTGGAAGTCGTCTAACTATGGGGAACTTCGTGGAAGCTAATACATATCAAGAACAAGTACTGAAGGAAGAGATACAGAAAACTAAAGTTGTTCAAAAGAACGATACTCATCCTACCAAATCAGTTGGACAGTACGAAAACATGGGATGTTTGTTTTGCGGCAAGAAAAATCATCGAGTGAGATATTGTTTTCTTCAAAAGAATATAATAACACATGCATGAAAGTCAAATCAGTGTTACTTGGAACCTTCTAAGGTTGGGATGGTTTGGATTGTCAAGAAAATTTTATATGCTATACACAAAGATAATGAAAGTCACACCAAAAATTTCTTAGAAAGAAGTAAAAGTTGTTCTAGAGGAGGAAATGATAACATTGAGCTAGTGAGTTACCCAAGAGAGGATTGTTGCCTCTCTTCGAGCCTGCTGATTAGTGGTAACAATGTTGTAAGTAACATTACCTACACCTCTACAGAAGCTCATGATGTTCAGAAAAGATATTTTGATAATGGGTGTTCACGACACATGATTAGACACATAAAATCAATGAATACTTACACGAACGTAAAAGATGACAAATTATCTTTTGGTGGTGGAGGACAAGGTAAAGTACAAGAAGTTGGGAGTCTAGAGAGAAGAGACCAACCTCACCTTGTTAACTTATATCATGTTGAAGGGCTAAAGGCAAATAAAGTTTGTTTTATTTTTGGTTCCTTTTTTAAGATTTTTAAAGCTGTAAATCTTTTATATAACAAAAACGAATATGTTAATCAGATTGTGAAGGACAATCTCCGAAGCCGTAACCAGGTTTGTTTTGTTTTAGGTTCCTTCTTTAAGTTTTTACGCCATTAATTTTTTATATAACAAGAACGAATATGTTAATCAGGTTGTGAAGAACACTCTCTCACACCCTAACCACATTTGTTTTGTTTTTTGTTCCTTCTTTGAGATTTTTGAAGTTGTCAATCTTTTATATAACAAGAGTGAATATGTTAATCATGTTGTGAAGAACACTCTCCGACGCCCTAACCAGTTTTGTTTAGTTTTTTAGTTTTTTTTTTTTTTGTATTTTTGAAGTTGTTAATCTTTTATATAACAAGAACGAATATGTTATTTGGGTTGTGAAGAACACTCTCCGAAGCTTTAACCAAATTTTTTTGTTTTTGGTTTTTTCTTTGTGATTTTTGAACCTGTCATTCTTTTATATAATGAGAACAAATATGTTAAAGACCACTCTCCGACGCCCTAACCAAGTTGTTTTGATTTTGGTTCCTTCTTTGAGACTTTTGAAGTTGTCAACCTTTTATATAACAAGAACGAATATGTTAATTTGGTTGTGAAGAACACTCTATGACGCCCTAACCAGGTTTTTTTTTGTTTTTGGTTTATTCTTTGAGATTTTTGAAGCTATCAATCATTAATATAACAAGAACGAATATGTTAATCCAGTGGTGAAGAACACTCTCCGAACCTCTAAACAGGTTTGTTTTTTTTTTGTTCATTCTTTGAGTTTTTTGAAGCTATCAATCTTTTATGTAACAAGAAAAAATATATTAATCAGGTTGTGAAGAGCACTCTCTGACACCCAAACCAAGTTTGTTTTGTTTTTGGTTCATTCTTTGAGTTCTTAAGCCATTAATCTTTTATATAACAAGAACGAATATGTTAATCAAGTTGTGAAGAACACTCCCCAACGCCCTAACCATGTTTGTTTTGTTTTTGATTCCTACTTTGAGTTTTTTAGGCCATGAATCTTTTATATAACAAGAACGAATATGTTAATCAGGTTGTGAAGAACACTCTTCGACGCCCTAATCGGGGGTTTTTTTGTTTATAATTTCTTCTTTGAGATTTTTGAAGTTTTCAATCTTTTACATAACAAGAACGAATATATTAATGAGGTGGTGAAAAACACTCTAAAAACCCCTAACCATGTTTGTTTTGTTTTTGGTTTCTTCTTTGAGCTTTTTAAGCCATTAGTCTTTTATATAACAAGAATAAATATGTTAATCATGTTGTGAAGAACACTCTCTAACGCCCTAATTAGTTTTGTTTTTGGTTCCTTCTTTGAGATTTTTGAAGTTTTCAATATTTTATATAACAAGAACGAATCTGTTAATCAGATGGTGAATAACACTCTTCGAACCCCTAACGAGATTTATTTTGTTTTTGGTTCTTCCTTTCAGTTCTTGAAAATTATCAATATTTTATGTAACAAAGATAAATGTGTTAATCGGGTTGTGAAAAACACTCTCCGACGTCCTAACCACGTTTTTTTTTGTTTTTCGTTCATTTTTGAGTTTTTAACCCATTAATCTTTTATATAACAAGAATGAATATGTTAATAAGGTTGTGAACAACACTTTCCGACGCCCTAACCAAGTTATGTTTTGTTTATGGTTCCTTCTTTGAGATTTTTGAAACTGTCAATCTTGTACATAACAAGAACGAATATGTTAATCAGTTGGTGAAGAACACTCTCTTAACCCCTAACAAGGTTTGTTTTATTTTTGGTTCCTTCTTTGAGTTTTTTTAGGCCATTAATTTTTTACATAACAAAAACGAATATGTTAATCATGTTGTGAAGAACACTCTTTGATTCCATAACCATGATTGTTTTGTTTTTGGTTCTTTCTTTGAGTTTTTTGAAGCTATCAATCTTTTATACAACAAAAACGAATATGTTAATCAGATTGTGAAGAACACTATCTGAAGCCCTAACAAGGTTTGTTTTGTTTTTGATTAATTCTTTGAGTTTTTTAAGCTTTCAATCTTTTATATAACAAGAACGAATATGTTAATCAAGTGTGGAGAACACTCTTTGACATCCTAACCAGGTTTGTTTTGTTTTTTGTTCATTCTTCGAGATTTTTGAAGTTGTCAATCTTTTTTACAACTAAAGTGAATGTGTTAATCGATCGTGAAGAACACTCTCTGACGCCCTAATGAGGTTTGTCTTGTTTTTGGTTCATTCTTTGTGATTTTTGAAACTATCAATCTTTTATGTAACAAGAACGAATATGTTAATCAAGTGGTGAAGAACACTCTCCGAACCCCTAACCAGGTTTTTTGTTTTTGATTCCTTCTTTGAGTTTGTTTGAAGTTATCAATTTGTTATGTAACAAAAACGAATGTCTTAATCAGGTTGTGAAGAACATTCTCTGGTTTCCTAATCAAGTTTTTTTTATTTTTGGTTCATTATTTGAGCTTTTTGAAGTTGTCATCTTCTATATAACAAGATCGAATATGTTAATCAAGTTGTGATGAACACTCTCCGACGCCCTAACCAGATTTTTTTGTTTTTTGTTATTTCTTTGAGAATTTTGAAGCTGGTAATATTTTGTATAACAAGATTGAATATGTTAATCAGGTTAGGAAAATACTCTCCAACACTCAAACCATATATGTTTTGTTTTTGGTTCCTTCTTTGAGATTTCTTATTTAATATTTTTGAAGTTTTTGGTATTTTGTAAGTATAACAAGAACGATTATGAAAACTTTGATGGAAAAGCGATATGTTTTGGCACAAAGTCTTTTCCTTATATAAAATGATTTGACCATTTAGTTTTGGGATTACAAAACCTTCTAGTGTTGATATTTGAAACCCTCTTTATTTATGAATGACAATATTTTTTGTTTGGGGATTTAAAAAAATAAAACAAAAATCATAAATTTCTTGTAAAAAAGCTCTATCTTTTGTCTGTATAACAAAAGGAATTGTGAGATTTCATATTCCATTGGTCATCTTTTCAGCGATTATTAAAAATAGAGATGAGATTAGCAAAAAAAATCTTTATTGTTGTTATTTCAATGAGATCCTTGTATTTTTCAGCTTGTAGTATAGAAAATTTGGAGTTTGGAAGCTGAGGTGACTATTTTCCTTTTAAGAGTTTTGAATTGTGTGGATTTTATGTAAAAACCCTATGTTTTGATATTAAATGATAGTTAGACCTTTAGTTTTGTAATCTGAATATTTCATGTATTTTGTGTATGTAAGGATTTTAGAGTGTAAAACTTGGATTACAACAAATATTATTTTCTGACTTTTGGGTGGCTATACTTCAGATGATGGAGCTAGATAGTACAAGAAGACATTATTTCACCAGTGGATTGAATACCCTTGCGGTTAATTAAATATAATGCTCTTTACTTTCTAAGTTTTCTGAAAAATGGTGTGTAACTTTAATGAATATTTTATCTTTTTTATTGTTTTCAAGATCGACTAATGAGAGGATATATCAGTGTTTCAAGAACGTTGATGTCATGCTCGGAAGAGAGAGGATGATGGTCTTGCATGCAAAGGCCATCGCCCTGAGACTTGAGGGATACGATGCAATAGTGGGTAGACTCATGAGTCTCTATTCTAAAATGATGAACGACCACTCGGTTGCGTGTCTCCTGTTCGAGCGACTGGAACGGAAAGAGCTTGGAGTATGAAATGCTCTACTTTTTGTATGCATTTTACGAACCGAAAAAGGCCATCACGACTTTCTCCGATCTCGAAAAGAATGACATTATCCAAACCTCACACATTTCGAGCCTTTCTTACAGCTCATGCACGATGTGATAGTTCGATTGTAGAGGTCTACTCTGTTTTGAAGAAGATGACCGTGGAATACAACCTTGAGCTTGAGGTTGCACACTCTGTTTGCATTATTGACAAACTAATGAAGATTGAAGACATGGAGCGAGCAATCAATGAAGTGGCTCGACTCAAATTGGGAGTGGCGGACCACATATGAGGTATGATATTGGAAAATGTGTGGCATATGATCCTGCAGATCTACACTTCGCAAAAAAGGTAGTGGAGATCCTTGTTCTCGAGGGACGGTTCTACAAATTCGAATTCCCCATCTAAATGACTCTTAAAATGGTGGTTTTGAAGTGGCCTAAATGTGTGACTAGAGGAACTCCACGTGGTCAAGAGACTTCTTTTATATAAAGTCTATCTTATAAATCTCTCGGTTTAAGGCTTTAGGCTATTGTACTTGTTCTTCTCTTATCATGTCTCATTGGTCTTAGTTTAATCTTTTTCGGTTGGATTCCAATATCTCTTTTAAGACTTTAACTAGTACGTTTGTTAGGCAAACCTTTATGTTTGATCTTTCTTTTCATAATCCAATGAGCCTTGTTAGATTTACTAATTTTGTTTGGATTATAGATATTTATAAAACTTTGAACAGAAAAAACCAACACTTAAACAACAATTATAACCCTCCCCTTTAATGGGCTTAGGTCTATCTTTTATTTAGAGGCTTAGGTCCTTTAGGTGAGGAGGAGTTTTTGCTTCACAACAACAACATGGCTTAAAGATTTGAGTATATTTTAGTATTTTTTGGTGGTTTTCTTTTGAAGATTCATAATAATTGTTCGGTTAGTGTGTGAGTGATTATCGATTTCTTGAAGTTCGTCGATCATCTTTAAAGATTTCAACTTCCCATTCTTCCTTTCGAACCACTATGCCTCTATTTTTTACTATTATGTGGTGATTGTCTTATCACACATAGACTCAGAAATGGAGAAAGCGCTAAAAGCGACTTTACTTGCTGATGATGATATACCTTTCATACTTTCGGACTTGCCTGAATATTTCTCCAGTGAAAAAATGCCCTGAGCATCATAGGCCGTACCTTGAATTCGCTGTATCAACCAATGGAAGATCTCATCTTGGATCTTCCACTAAAATTCATAGTTGGTGGACGGGTTCCTACTGTTTCTCTCAGCAAGGACCAATTCCATTTTATATTCAAGTATAAAGAATATATGGAAGAGGTGCTTAAGATACGAACATGGACTTTTAATGAATGGTCAGTTGTGATGGATCGTCGATGCGAGAATCTTCCTAAGAGTTATCTGCAACTTCTTCCTGTGTGAGTTCAAATTCATAACACACCAGTATACTATTACACTAGGAATTCCATTACTAAATTGGGTGAATTAGTGGGTCAAGTCGTGGAGGTGGAATTTGATGAAGAACGATCAGAACGAAAGGAGTATGTTTGTTTCCGAGTCTTATTTGACAATTCCAAACATGTGTGTCGTTATAAAATTGTGAACTGCCCCAATGGTGAAGCGATTAAGCTAATTTTCAATTATGAAAAAGTTCAAAAGAGATGATATATTTGCCAGTGACTCTAATTGTCCTATGCTTCTTCACGTCCGGCCTAGCGCTACGGTTATGGAGAAAACACAATCGGATGGTGTAGAACAAGCCGAGAAGATTATTTCTGAATCTAATCCTCTCTGGGGTGTCCTTTCTGAAGCTCAATTCAGTAATTATTCGAACACAAGAAGAAGAAATTGTTTGTTTTTTTTATTTCGAGCCTACCAAAAAGTCTTCTGCTGTTAGTATCACAACAAAAAAACTTATGGCATCGGCGTTTCGGGCTGGAAAATCTGATTCAATTGCTAATGCTCCTCGCTCTTACTCTCCTCGTGGAGCATTATCTGTGGATGCTTCGCTACCTCAAAGAGTATGTTCTACGGTTTATGTTGATTTGTCAGAGACAAGCTACTCCTGGACATCCTCTGCTCTTTCACGAGGTCGCATGCATCCATCAAGAAGGAAAAGGGTTGATGATGCAACAAAGGAGAAAAAACAAAATACCGCAACAAGTATTAAGGTTACTTATAAGAGGAAGGCTTCTGATGGCATGAGGACTCCATCCAAACTCGCTAAGCTGAAGGAGAAAGAGGTTGTTCCGAACGATCGAAGCAGATATGAAGATATTGAGTTGGAACTGTCAGAGCCTTGGTTCGGACGTGACAATGAATCGTCTTAGGGAATTACATAAGGAATATTCCCCTACGATTATATTTTAGTGGAGACAAAACAAAAAAGGAAATGTTCTGGTTAACTTACAAATTTGGTTAGGCTATCGAGTTTATACGGTGGAACAGAGAGGCTCGGTGGTTGATTGGCGGTGTTTTGGAACGACAATGTACAATTGAATTTTCACTTTGTAAATAAGAATCTTGTAGATATTAGTGTACTGTTTGGTGACTTTGAGTTTTTCTTTTTATGTAAAATTTTGCATAACGATGAGAAATTGGGAGGCCCTCGACGCGATGATAGTTCCTTCTTACAACTCTCAATAATGTTACAATCGTGCGAGATGACAGAGTTACCGAGCATTGGTAATGGATTTACATGGGCATGGGTAAGACACAAGTATTGGGTACAATGTAAGTTACACCATGATTTCGGTAATCAACATTGGTTGCGTCAATTCCCCAAAGCTCAACAAGTGTTCTTAGACCGTACAGGTTTGGATCACCGTCTTTTCTTGTTAAAATCTTTTGGAGAACAAAAATATATTTTGTGGTCTGTTTTGATTTGATCGGCGATTGATTGAGGAAGACAGAATCAGAGAACTCATATCGCAAGCCTGGAATGGTGGCTCTGTTTTATCGATGAAGTTTGTGTCAGCAAGAATTACTGACTATCGCAAAAGCCTCAGCATATGGAAGAAATCCAATTTTGTTAACTCTCGTTATCGGATTCAGATATTGAAAGTTGCTCTGGAAGCGGAATCATCATCTTCGTCTCCAAGTTTTGCACAAATGAAGTCTCTAAAAGAGTATCTTACTCTAGCGTATCGAGAGGAAAAACTATACCAACGCCAAAGGAGTTGGGAAGAATGACTTCAAGTGGGTGACCGTAATACAAAGTATTTACACGTCTCTGTGAGACACAATCGGAAGCGTAAGTGGGTAGCGAAGCTTATTGACGGTTCAGGTCACAGTAATCGATCAGAGGATGCTAAGGCGCAAATGGCTTCTGATTATTTCAACAAGCTTTTTATGTCAATGAATCCTATAGACTTTTTTGCCTTTTTCGATGTTTTTTAGAGCAAAGTTTCTCCGGATATGAATCAATCGCTAATTAATGATATTACCGCAAAGGAAATGAAACAAGCAGTATTTGCGATTAACTCTTCGAATGCTCCTAGAGCTGATGGGATGACTGGTCTCTTTTTTCAAAAGTTTTGGGACATTATTGGCCCTAAAGTGACTGACAAAGTGATCAGGTTCTTTACTGATGCGTATCTCCGACGGATTGGAGTTACACACTCATATGCTTAATACCGAAGAAAGAAGTTTATGATTTCATGTCTAATTTGCGGCCGATTATTCTATCATTTGTCCTCTATAAAATTGTGTTGAAGGTAATTGTATCTCGTCTCAAGCTATTCCTACCTAAGATTATATCAAGCACACAATCGATTTTCGTTGCAAAAAGACTTATTCCTACCTAAGATTATATCAAGCACACAATCGACAAGGTGATCCGCTTTCTCCTATTCTATTTTTGTTGTGTACGAAAGGGCTGATTCATTTGTTGTCTAGAGTTGAGCGTGATGGTTACTTGGAAGGCATTCAATTTGACCCATCAGATCAAATGATACACCATCTACTCTACGTCGATGATAGTCCATTCATTTTGTGTCGAGCATCGGTTGAGCAAGTTGAAACTTTGAAAGCAATATTACAGATATATGGAACAACAACAAGCCAAGTTATCAATGTAGATAAATCGTCGATCACATTTGGAGATAATGTTGATGAGGAGATACTCTTGTGAATTTAGAACACTCTTCATATTCATAAGGAAGGTGGAGGTGGCACTTACTTGGGCTTACCAGAATGTTTCAGTGGATCTAAGGTTCAACTTCTAAGCTATATTCATGATAAATTCCAAGCCGGATTGAGCAATTGGTTCTGTCAAAATTTATCACAGGGTGGTAAGGAGATTTTGCTAAAATATGTCGTATTAGCAATGCCACTCTACGCTATGTCGGTCTTTAAGCTTCCTAAGGTGACATGTACAAAGCTGAATAGTGACATGCCCTTCTTTTGGTGGTGTAATGCAGAAGACAAAAAGAAAATGCATTAGATATATTGGGATAAGCTTTGTCTTCCCAAGAAGGATGAAGGTGCTGGATTCCTTTATATTGAACTCTTTAATCATGCATTATCGGCAAAGAAAGTGTAGCGAGCTTTATCCAAACCGACTTGCCTCTTTGCTCAGGTCTTAAAGAGTCATTACTTTGTAAATTCAGATATATTGAATGCAGACGCTGGTTTTAAACCGTCTTATGTGTGGCGAAGTTTGATATTTGGTAGAGAATTGTTGTTGTGAGGTTTACGGAGAATGATTGGCAATGGATATTCTGTTAATTTTTGGTTGGATTCTTGATGAGACGATGAGGCGGCCTTATAACCGAAACCATACAATCAATCTACATTTAAAAGTTAGTGAACTTATTCATCCTTCAACCTCGACATGGAACAGAGAGAAGTTAGCTAAGTTATTTATTCTAGAAGACATTCAAAGAATATTACAGCTACAACCAATAGTACATGAGGATGACTATTGGATTTTGAGGCACAACAAAGATGGTAATTATTTGGTCCAATTCGGCTATTAGCTTAGCCGTCTTATTTACAAGGAAGATGTCATTATATCGGCGACGATACAACCATCTCTTAATCCACTAAAAGAAAAAGTATGGAAGGTCATTGCTTTTCCGAAAATCAAGGTCTTTATGTGGAAAGCATTAAGTGGAGTTGTGAGTGTTGCGACGACATTGCAGAACATAGGTGTTAGTGTTGATTTGCAATGTCAAATATGTGGAGTTGATGAGGAGAATGTCAATAATGTTCTTTTTTCCTGCCCTAAAGCAAGACAAACTTGGTCTATGTCTCTCTTTCCCACTCTACGCAATGGTTCCCATGGATTCTTTGGATTTTTTTGGAAGAATCATAATAATTTGATGTGTTGGAGACTAACACTAAGTTTTTTTTTAATGATTATGATGAATGGTTTCAAGCACATGCCATAAATGAGATGTTATCTTCTCGACATTTGAGTACAGAACAAGTTACGAAACCGCACTATAAATGCAAGGCTCTGCAAACTGGCTGGTTTAAGTGCAAAATTGGTCTCACATGGTCGAAGAACAAGAAACTTGGAGGAGCCTCTTCGATTCTTCGTGATGTCACAGGAATGTGAAATTGCATAGTCGTTGTTGTGAGAACTGCTTCGGAGCTTAGGATCAAATACAACAAGGAAGTGTTGTCTGACACAAGAATATTGGCGGGAACACGTGGTGATGACGTGGCAATGCTCGGAGAAGAATATGGGAAAGAGAAGATTCGAGTATATCGTAGAGATTGCTTGAAGATTCTCTAGGTCAAAACACAGGACAATTATTTAAGGAAGCTTCGACAATAATGGCGGTGTGCCTTTTTGAGAGATATTTATGGAGATTCAACTTTAGGTTTCTCAAGGATTTTGGGTCAAACAAGCGACCGTTGTTGTTTGAATAGTTAGGTTGGGAGATTAGGTATTGGTCAATGGTGATTGTGAAGTGAAAAGCAATTCACGTCAAACTGATCAAACAAAGTCTTATATAAGATTTATTTGAGTGATATCTAATAATGAAGTGTTTTAGAATTCAGTTTGTTTTAAGTTCTTCCGCAGTTTGTGTTCTAACAATTAGTATCAGAGTGATCAACCAACATACAGGTTGAGATCTAGGGAAAGCAATGGACACCATGAAAGAACTCATAGCTGTGCAAAAGACCATCATATTGGATGAAAACAACTATGGTCATTGGAAGGTTAAAATGATGCATTTGATCAGGTCTGTTGACGAAGATGCATGGACCTCTGTTGAAACTGGTTGGGAAGAACCATACATCATGGCATATGATGGAACAAAGATGCCCAAACCAAAAGATAAGTGGATTGATGCTGAGAAATGCGCCTCAAAATTCAACTCCAAAGCAATGACTGCTATCTTTGGTGTTGTGGACTTAGAACGATTTAAGTTAATACAAGGAAGTGAATCGGTAAAAGAAGCATGGGACATTCTAATGAATTTTTTTGAGGGTGATACATGTGTTAAGAGGACACGTCTTGACCATCTCGCTTCACAGTTTGAGAATCTAAAGATGGAAAATGATGAATCAATTAAGAGTTTTAGCTCCAAACTTAGTGCAATGGCACACGAGCGTCTGTGTTAGGCAAAAAATACAAAGAGAAAAAATTGGTCAAAAAGTTGCTCAGATGCCTGCCTCCTAAGTATGTTGCACATAAAGTTCTTCTTAAGATGACCGAAAATACTGACGAACTCAAATTCGATAAGCTCGTGGGCATGCTTAAGGCAGAGGAAATGGAGGCTGCTGCTAATCTGAATAACACACACAAGACTGTGGCATTATCTGCTGAGGAAAAGGATGAAAGATTCCAAAAGTTGGAGGATAATATGAGTTTACTTGCTAGAAATTTTGGAAAGATGTTGAAGCGTGTTGAGAAAGGGGCAACTAGAACTATGAATCGCTCAGTAAGATATGGTGAAGAGAAACTTGGTCGTTTGATTCAGATGCACAATCACTAGGGGGTCCAAAGGAGAAAAAGAGACAGACAGAAGAAGAACTGACAACCAATGTTTCGAGTGTCCTTTGAAAAATCCCAGAGACACCAGTTGCGTCGAGTGTAAGGGTTTTGGACATACCAAAACAAAGTGTCCAAAGCTGACTAAGCGTAAAGAGAAATCATTCATGTGTTTTAATGACATTGAATCTGATGATGATGAGGAGCAAGAAATGTTGAATTTTGTTTCTTTTGCAGCTGAATCTACTAAGATGCAAGCAGGAATCGGCTCATACAGTGAGAGTGATCTCGAGAGTGATCTCGAGATTGATCTCAAACTTGAATACAGGAAACTGTATGACAGTTGGGTTAAGCTCAGTAATGAGAATTTGTAGCTTAAAAAGGAAAAAACTATGCTTAAAGCCCAAGTAAACATTATGGAACTTGACACTCTACCTAGTCAGAAGACTCATGAGGAAGAAAATGTGGAATCAAACAGTGTGCCAAACACCATGGAAACTGTTGAACACATTAAATTGCTCGAAATACGGTAAGATCACATGTAGATTGTCATTGATCAAGAAAATGAGAAATCCAGAAACCTTGAGCACACACTTCAAGAAAATCGGAAAAAGATTCGAATGCTGAATTCTGGAACAAAGAATTTAGAGCAGATATTGTCTGTAGGACAACCACCGAAAATAAATTGGGGGCTCGGTTACACAAGCTACAAGGGTGACGACATTCGTAGCAAAGACAAGGGGTTGATTATGGGAAACTTCGTCAAAGGGAGTACACCCATCCACTCTAAGGAAAAACCCTCAGCACATGAGATCAACACTGCAAATACTAATGTGAGCAACTCAATGGATGTCTGTGTTAATAGACAGGTGAACCGTGTCTTTGAAAAAACTCAAAAATTCTACCAAAGGAGGGGGTGTTGGTTCTGTGGAAAATACAATCATCATGTGAGGCATTGTTTTCTTCGAAAGAGAAGAATAGCTCAAGCTTGGAAGACACACCAGTGCTACCTGGAGCCCTCAAAAGTTGGAATGGTATGGGTTCCCAAGTCGATCATGTACAATCTACCTAGCAGGCCAAGCAGTGTGAAAGACACTCTTCATCATGAAACTAAATAAATAGCTGAGCTAGAGGAACAAGTCGTAATATGCCACTTGGCTCAAATTAATGAGCTGAATATGTGTGACACAGAGGATGTTTGTGCTACTGAATCACATGATTCAAAAGTCATGACCAGCAATGTGGCCTACACCTCCACAGATGCACAAGATGTTGGGAAGTGGTACTTTGACGTGGATGCTCAAGACATATGACTGGAGACTTATCTTCTATGGAATCATTCAGAGTTGTGAAAGGAGGTAAAGTTACCTTTGGTGATGGATGACAAGGAAAAATTCGAGGTATGGGTAGTCTTGACATATCAAATCAGCCTCAACTGTCAAATGTCTATTTGGTAGAAGAACTGAAAGCTAACCTGATTAGTATAAGTCAACTATGTGATGAGGGTCTGAAAGTCGTTTTCACTAAGACTGAGTGTGAAGCCATTGATAAGCATGAAAAAGTAATCTTATCAAGAATTCGTTCAGGTAATAACTGTTACATGTGAAGACCTAAAGTGGAATGTCTATCAGTTATTATATCCAAGCTAGACTTATGGCACAAGAAACTGGTTCATATGAACGTGGGGGCATTGTGTCGCATAGTACATGCAGAAGTAATCAGAGGAATTCCAAATCTTGAAAATAAAACTGAGGTAGTATGTGATGCATGCAGCAAAGGGAAAAAAAGTCAAGGTTCAACATCAAAGAATACCAGAGATCACCACTTGAAATGTGCTGGATTTGATCCATATGGATCTCATGGGACCCATCCAAACTGAAAGCATTGCTGGGAAGAGGTATGTATTCATACTGGTTGATGACTTCTCTCGGTACACTTGGGTTAGGTTTCTTCGTGAAAAGAGTGAGGCAGTGGAAAGCTTTAAAATTCTTGCTCTCCAACTGAAGAACGAAAAAGGCAACATTGTGCAAATTCGATGTGATCATGGAGGGGAATTTCTAAATGATGCCTTTGAAAAGTTCTGTCAAAGTCAAGGTATACAACATCAATACTCTGTTCCAAGAAATCCTCAGCAAAATGGCATTGTGGAAAGGAAAAATCGAACGTTACAAGAAATGGCAAGAGCCATGATGCAAGGGAATAATGTGTCACACATGTTTTGGGAAAAGGCTTTAAACACAGCGTGCTACATTATAAATCATGTATACGTGAAGTCTGGTACCAAGATGATTCCCTACAAAATTTGGAAAGGCAAGACTCCTAACTTGAGCTATTTCCATGTCTTTGGATGTGTCTGCTACATCTTAAATGACAAGGACAATCTTGGAAAGTTTGATTCATGAAGTGATGAAGAAATTTTCCTGGGCTATGCGAAACAGAGTATGGCATTTCGTCCTTACAACTAGAGAACCATAACCGTGATAGAATCAGTTAACATTATTTTCGACGACAACAACAGTCTCTAGCTGCAGGAAGTTGTTATTACTAACGATGTGTCACACGAGGGAGAGGAGTTGCACTCAAACGAAACAGAGTTCAAAGTATCCAATTCTGAAGAAAGAGTTTCTCGAGAGGATGATCAACCTACTCATGTTCATAAGAAAAACTCTGTAGATGATATAATTGGGAATTTGGATGATGGAAGAATAACTCGAAAGAAACAAATTAACTTCAAGGAGATGGTGATGTTAGCTGAAATTGTGGAGTTTGGATGTTTCGTCTCTCTGATTGAACCAAATAACATCCAAGAAGCATTAGATGATGAGTTTTGGACTGGATCGGTCATGAGGAACTAGAGCAGTTCACCAGGCTGAAAGTATCAGATTTGGTTCCAAAACCAAAGAACATAAATGTAGCACTACGTGGATATTCAAGAATAAGTTGGATGAGCATGAAAACGTGATAAGGAATTGATGTATTCGTATTTTATGGGTTTTTATTATTGTTTTATTCGAAAAAATGGTGCTTAATATGTATTTGGTTCTTTTTGGAGTATTTTGGTGTTCTTTAGTGTTTTTACAGGATTTAGATTGCTTTGGAACGAAACATAACAAATTGGGCCAAAAACAGATATTTGGAATGCAAAATCATGCTGAAGCATCGGAAGTTTGGCCCTATTTGACTACTTTGCTACCGTTGGATCGAGCTGAATTTTTGTCACAAGATAGGCACATGAGTTAGCTTTAATATGGAGGTGGTTTGAAGGAAATCCAACGGTCCGATCAAAAGTTATGGTCATTTTACTGAACACCTGTCATGCTGGCAACGAATAGACGAATACGCAGAAATGAGTATCCTGGCAGAAGGACAGAGATTGATCGATCCAGGACAAGGATCGACCGATCCCTGTCCCGACGCGACCAAAACCGCTTATTTTGAACTAGAACCGAAGATTAAAGACCCATATTACATATTAAAACACCCAGACTCGTTTTTTAGGTTATATGATGTTATTTTCGAGTTTGAGAAGAGACTTTGAGCTTTGTAATCCTTGAGAGAGATCTGATACTTCTGTACTTCGTTGGAGAAGAATTCTAAACTCTACTCTTTGTTCTATTCATTCAATACATAATGTTTTCCTCAAATTCATCTTGTGTTGTTTTGTTTGCTATGAGTGAGTAGTTGTGTAGTTGGGTTTAGGGTTTCTCAAGGGGGATTTTATGATTCAGTGATTGTTAGGTTGTTTGATTGGGGATTTATCTATTGATCTTTGTTTATCTCTGTGTTAATGCTTGAATTGGATTGATCACCTAGTTCATGATATTAGGTTATTCAATACACCAAAAGTGATTGCCTGAATGCCTGAAACTGAGATTGAATGAGCAAAGTGTCTTTAACCAACAACAGTTGATGTTACTGCGCTTTGTGAGCAAATCAATCCTGCTTAGAATGCATGCTTAGGATTTGAAACTCAACGAAAGTTAGTGTCTAGGATCCTTAAGCATAGATAATTAGCACTGCGATAGTAGGTTAATTATAATCTTGTGAATTGAGCTAGGATGGTTCTTAAATGTTTCCCCATTAACAAATCTACAATCTTGATGAAATGATTTCCCTGAGAACACCCTGTGCCCAACGTTTTTCTCTGATTGTTTTACAACCAGTTATTGCTTCCTTTCTTTGTTCCTTTGATTTCAAAATTGCACCCTTTACCAACTATCTCTTTTTTGCTTTAGCCCGTTTTTGATTCATAGTTCTTCGTTCGACATTAGTCCTTGTGGATTCGATACCCAAACCACTACAACGTGCTTAACTGTACGCTTGCAGTGATTTCTTGGGTAAAAACTTGAGCCATCAGGAACAAAGCTAGATTGGTGGCTCAGGGTTATACTCAAGTAGAGGGGGTGGACTTTGATGAAACATTCACAAAGGTGGCAAGGCTAGAATCAATATGATTGCTTCTAGGAATTGCATTTGACTTGAAGTTTAAACTTCATCAAATCGATGTTAAGGGTGATTTTCTCAATGGGCTGCTTCAAGAGGAAGTTTATGTTGGTGCCAAAAATTGTCATCTCGAAATCAACGTCCAAGATCGCATCTCTAATCGGACTTACTCGGAAACACGACCAACGTCTAGACTCATCGCCGTCTAGACTTAACGTCTTCTAGACTTACGGTCGTCTAGACTTATCGTCATCAAGACTCAACCTCTTCTAGACTTACTGTCGTCTAGACTTATCGTCATCAAGACTCAACATCTTCTAGACTTACCTTCGTCTTGACTGGTCGTCGTCTAGACTTAACTACCGTTCAACGAAGTCTATCCTTCTGCAAACAACTAAAGCCATGTCCTTGGCGCCAATTGGCGCCAGGACCAAGCCATGTCCTTAGCGCCAATTGGCACCAGGACCAAGACGTGTCCTTGGCGCCAATTGGCGCCGGGACCAAGCCGTGTCTGTTGGGGTCGAAAACTGTCCCGACAAAATCAATGTCTGAAAAGGACTACAGAAAAGATGTTATCTCTTTCGGATACAGGAATCGTAAGAATATCTGGAAACTCCGAGATTCTCATCGTTCAGGCTGTCTCTTCCCGACCTGGCTTCAAAGCTTCAGAGATAGTCGATCACGACCGATCTCCGCATAAAGTCTGACCGTCCGCAAGCAGATAGAGCACTCAAGTGCTAAGGTNCAAGTGCTAAGGTCAGCATCGATGGTTCTCGGATAACTCTCACGAGGCCACATGATACGTCCTCCGGAAGCGATACAGAGCCACCAAAGGTATTAAAGAACCGCGTCGCTTCGAAGAAATGTCTAAACGCCGATTGACGCCA
>OVAN01008813.1:0-17708 GCA_900406275.1 Anastatica hierochuntica | reverse complement strand
TAACAGAGTCCGTGAACCACATAACATTGACAGTGAGAATTTCGCTTCCCAAAATTATTTTAGATTATGTGTATAAAATAACACAATTTTTTGTCAAAAAAATAACACAAACTTATGTTTTCAAATAAACTTATTTTAAAACTAAATATTATAAGAGAAGATTTTTAAATTAATATTAATAAATTGTGGTTTACTCATATAAAAGTTAAAATAAAGTATATTAAAATCTATGAAACATGTTTATTTAAAAGATTCATATGCATAATCAATAGCCGTTTTGCACAAATTTATCAAATGATACATGAATTTTCTAATATATCAATTTGATTACTTTGGTATTCAAAACCGATATGTACACCCAACATGACTTTCAAACAATTAAAAACATGACGAGACGTAAAATGATTTTAAAAAAATTAAAATAACACACATCCGGACACGAGAGTCAAACTCTAGTTTTATTTTAAAACAAGTGAAAAATAGCTTACGTTGTTCGGAAAATTACTGTCTCCGTGTTTGGGTATATGTGACCCAAGAGTTGTTGTCTCTGTGTTGTTCTAGTCTGAATAGATGATAACCTGCTAAGTGAAGTTACCAAAGGTAGAAGAGGAGATTGTAGTCACCTGCATATATGCTCTCAATTACAAATACAAAAGGAAGCGGCTATGGTGGGAAATATCTGAAATGGTTGCTGGTTGATAACACCATTATTTTACCATTTTTCCTTTGAACTTCAGTATGTTTTCTTGGTGTTTTTATGCAATTCTCAACGATTAGAAGTAGTTTTCTTCTATTTGTTGTATTTTAAGTTATTTAAGGTCAACCAATGACATTTGGAGCTTTGTAGAGCTAATTGGAGCAAAATCAGTTTCTTGACAGTTTCTGAGCATCAAAATTATCATCCGAAATGAATGCCTTGCCCTCAATGGATTTTATGAAGTTTGGAGAAGAGCTATAGAATTGAATTAGTTTTCAGATCAAAGTGGTCTCGAATCATTTGGAGCAGTAGATAAAGAGTTATACCAATTTTATTGAAGACTATTCCAACTATCTCGCAGACGAAGGGTGCGTAAAAAGGCAAAAACAAAAGGAAGACCATTTGGGTTGCGAACCATACACTCTCCACATTCAAGTGGATCTATTCCAAGCCTTTTCATGCTCAATAACTCAATTCAAGACCTCTTTACACGAAGAGCAACATTTGGAGGTCTTAAGGCCCGATTTTACACATTTTGACCTAAAATGAAGATGTACTATAAATAGTTGCTTTTAGCTTTTGTTTCGAGGAAAGTTGTTTAGGTTTTAGATCTAATAAGTACCTAAGAAGGCAGGGATGACACCCTTTGGGGTCGTGCCCCTTGTAGCTTCCAAAGGACCCCTCTCATCTCAATACATCCATATTTCTTACATCATTTGGTTTTATCTATCTTTCTCCCTTTGATTTGATATGAATGCTTGCTGTCATAATTGATTTCGTGTTTACATGTTTTAAGTCTATTATTTTGCATGTTAAATAATAGATTACAAGAAGTCAATGAGCTTACTTGATCAGGATTACTAATCTACTAGGCTTTATCAATAACGTTCATCATCTTTGCTTGAACTGTAATGATATTTGCTTACCAGGCCAGTTAGTAAATAGATCTAAAGTAGTATGCATTCCAAAACCTTGACATATTGCTGGACCTAGTATTTTATGAGCCTTGTATAATTGGAAGTTATGAATTTTCATATCCTTAAATATAATAAAATCTGTCTTCGTAGAATCATTGCCTTTGCATCAAAAGTTATTTATTTTTGGGAGATATTTCCTTATTGTCGAGTTTACTTATTTTAAAGAAGATCTAGTGATTCCACTTAGGTTATGCTGAGTCAAATCTGATCCGCTTTTTGTGATCAACTTAACCAACCCGCTTAAACAAGGAAAGCTGCAAATCTCCAAAATGGAGAATATCCATACCTAGTTTGTTTTTGCTTGGTTTTGTTTTTTAAAAATGTGTAACAAAATCAGAGGCTTGTGACTGCACTTTCAAAAGACTTGGCCACATCTGTCAAGTATTCATCTCTCGAATTCTGACACCTACCTTCTCATAGGTGGAACACACTGTCGACAGATTCGTCAAGTTGGTATATCCAATGGTGCATGTTCCCATATTCGTTGTGCAAAGTGACATGTAAGCAGAACGTGGTACACATTCCTCTTGTCCGCCTTTACGGAAGTTCAATCACCCAATGAAGTAAACTAAGAGCAAGAAGTTAAGATGGTTGTTCTTTGTTTGAATGGTCTTGTTATTGCTTTTCATGTATAGAACACGTGTAAGCTAGCCTACACAGGACAATACAATAGTACAAGAGAGGGCCTCTAGTATTCCTCCTCTGCTCTGTAGGCATCATTTAGTTCCTCATTTATCTGTGTGATTTGGTTGGTGTCTGCGATTAGAGTTGCCATTGCAGCGCCTAGTTCCCCTGTCTCAAAAGAGACATTTGATTCAACCAGGTTATGACATTCAAGGTTGGGATATATGAGTGTGAAAGGCATGCACATTCTATATAAGAATGGTACGGTCTAACGTCCCCCTGAGATCCACCACAGTTACCATGAGGAATGTCCAACCCCAAAGATTAAACAGCCACCAGTTGGCATGTGCACGTACTACTCGAAAGCTAATACGGTGGCTGAGAAATCAGGGAGATTATTCTCTTGAAATAAAAAGGATTCGACCTATGGTGTTTTACGAACATAAGATTTATTCCAGAAGTTAGCTAGAATCTTGGACGTTTAAGGTTGGGTGGGAGGTGAAGACCATAAGAGAAGATTGCCCCCTCCCCCAGACTTAACCTAGGAAATTCGATAGGCTCCCTTCCTCTAAGACTACTAGTGAAGGTGAGTATAGCTTGTCGCTATCTCTCCGTCCTGTTAACCCTCCTCTTCTCTTATGAGATTGGTAGTTTGATCGCATGGCAGCCCAACCCGAAAAACTAGCAATCAATAATACCTTGAGCATCATGAGAAAAAGCCATTGGGTAGATGTCTTCATGCCACATGTCTAGAGATGGGTTGATCCTTCTATGTTACTACCTACCACCTATCCTACACATTCAACCAAGGGAACTAACGAGAAAGGTACTAAGTACTCGACTAACGAGAAAAGTACTATAAGTACTCGACTAATGGGAAGAGAGGTCGTAAGCCACATACATGGAACAAGAAACTTCCACCTCCACCACAGAAAGAAGGGGTAGATAGCGAGAGAAGAATATCTTGCTCAGTTTGATGAGAAAGATCAAAAGGCATTGATTGTTGTCACGTTGACAACTTTCAACGAACAAGTGGAAGACCTATTCGTGGAGATAGGTCACCTTCCTGCTCACAGAAAAGCATACGGATAATCACACTTTTAAGGCGGATCTTCCTTGGTGAAATTTATCCCATATAGTTGGCATCTTGAGTTGGAGTCGTCTGAAAATAAAGAAGACGAGAAGCAGCGATCGCATGTGAGAGAGTGTCGCCAACAACAAGAAGAGAAACAGTTTCGACAATCGATGGATAAGCTGATGTAGGGTGTGTTTCATTATCATCTTGAGTTGCATTCATAGGAAGCAGAAGCAAGCAAGAATCAGAGATTTCTGGTAAGAGAGAGATACTCTAGGCGACCTTTACAACTTCACCAAAAATTAGAGCTTCACCAGCATGCTCTCCGCCGTCACCAATTCAAGCAGTCTCTTCGCCGTCGCCTTCCTCTCTCATTCTCAACCTTCCTCAACCATTTAAGAGGAGCATACCATCGTCTCCGGTGAAGATTCAACTCAGAGATATTTTCCTGTTTCACTAAGGAATGTGGGAATGACGGATCTTCAGTATGTATGAAATTAACTTTTTCAAGCATGGTAGATTATGGTGAAAAAAACACTGGTTAGGGATGATTGAAAGATCACAAAGAGCCACTAGGAACCTTCAATCAAAATTATCGGAGATTTTATTTAAATCAATCTAAACTTGGAGAGAGATGAAGATGCTTCAAGATTTGCTCCAGCTTCATCACCATAAAAATTCAACCCAAAAAGGATTGGAAGAGAAGTCGATCTAAAGTAGATCAAAGAAAAATCCGGTTAAACCAGAAGGATTTACAACAAAAAGAGTCATCGGAATTATTCCGATAAAAATTGATAATTTCTCTCTATAAAAGTTTTGGAAGAGAGAGCAAAGAGGAAAGAGGTGATTAAACGTTGAAATAAACATTGTTTGATTTTAAATTTGAAAACACTTTATGTTGTAGCATTTTAAATTTGTCAAAACTTGAAATGGTTAGAACAAAACATGAAAAGAGTTGTGGACACAGATCAGCTACAAATTTCTTTTCATTAGCCCAAAATATCATTTGTTACAAAAGGATTTAGAAAATAAGGACAAAAATGAAACACAGACCAAGGGTCAGAATCAAGAATTGCGTATTTAGTTAATTGATCAGCACAAGTATTTGCCTCTCTAGTGCCAAATGTATACTCCACCTCTTCGAAGTAGGATGACCATTCCGAAATTCCATTTAGATAATGTTGAAGAACCAAATTATCCAACTTATCCTTTAGTAATTTGTAGACTATAAGGTTATCCCCACAGAACTCGGCCCTTCGGTAGCCGAGACCCCAAGCAGCTTGAATGGCCCACAGAAGTGTTGTGAGTTCCGCTTCTTCAACAGTACACCGACCTTGGTATTTACCCATTCTGCAGTGCAGAACCTGACCTCTTTCATCATGAATAATCCAGCCTAAAATAGAGAAAGTGTTACCTTCCCGATGCGAAGCATCATAATTACACTTAACCCATCCAAAGGCAGGGGGTTCCACTTGTCACGTCGTCTTACTCTTTCGCCATGAGTCGTCAGTATAGCTCCCATGGCATCCTTTGTTTGTGTCATCCATTCATTGAAGTCATTCAGTGTTCTATTTGTAGTCTCCAAACTTGATCGCAATTGTTTATTGTAAAACAGATCATTTCGAGCTTTCCATAGCTGCCACAGCAGGTGGCAAGCCAACAATCGTCCCTGAGTCATATTCCTGGAGTAAGAATTATCCAGTAGGAGTGATCGAATCGGATTCTCACTCAGAGGAGGAGGTTCCAAACCAATCGTGCACCAGACAGATATAGCATACGGACATGTGAAGAATAGATGTTTCGTTGTCTCCTCCACAGAAGCACACCGACAACAATGAGGATCGACCGGGACATGGCGTCGTATTAGATTCGGAGCAATAGGTAGTATGTTGGAACATACCTTCCATAAGAAATGCTTGAGTTTCGGAGGAATCCCTAAGCTCCATAACGCTTGAGTAAGTTATGGCTGCGTCACTAACGGTGTTTGAGTTTCCACCGTGTCCTCTAAAGATTTCCAAAAGGAATAACCCGACTTTACAGTATATTGGCCATTAGTAGTGTAACATCAAAATAGAGAATCTGGCGGCAATCTAGGGGATAAGTATAACTTTCGAATTAGAGAATGATCTCCTGGATCGACCAACTGATGGATGGGCCATGTCGTCCCAATCTTTAGTTTGGAGGTTAATAAGAGCCTGGACTTTGATAGACGAATCAACATGGGGTAGCAAATGCACTGGTCGCGGAGGTTGTGTAGGAAGCCAACAATCTATACCCAACTGTGTTGATTTACCGTTCCCTATACGGACACAAGTCCCGCGTCGGAGAAGTTGGATCCCAAAATGTAATGAACGCCAACCATACGAAGCACCATGACGAACATTGGCTTGCAGGAGCTCCCCATTCTTGAAGTAGCGCTGTTTTAAGACCTTAAATATTAAGCTTTGGGGTCTTTGCATTATTTTCCAAGTTTGGTTGGCCAACAGTGCTTGGTTAAAACCACGAAGATCGCGGAACCCCAATCAACCACTTCTCTTTGGTGTAGTAAGTTTAGCCCATGAGACCCATGTCATCTTCCTCTTTTCAGAAGTAGTGCCCCACCAAAAACGACTCAATATACCATTTAAAGCATCACACAACTCCACGAGTAACGAAAAACGGTTCATAGAATAAATAGGCTCTACAAGATACAAGATGGTATGTTTTATTATTTTGGGTAAGCCGCTATAAATTAATAACCGCTTTGTAATAAGAAAACAAGGACTCATTATTCCGCCGAATTTCAGGGCACATAACTCAAAAACACATTAAATAATAATAATAATAAATAAATAAATTTAAACTGATATTAAATGTACAAACCAACATCATGCGCAGTCCGTCTTTCTCCTTTCTTTGCCAGCTTTGTCTCTTTCTCTCTCTAAAACCAGTCTCAATTTCTCTCTCTAGAAATCAGAAGAGCAACAACGATGTCTTCCGATGACGAAGGTGGAGAGGAGTATCTCTTCAAGATAGTGATTATCGGTGACTCGGCCGTCGGAAAATCAAACCTTCTCTCTCGTTACGCCCGGAACGAGTTCAACGCTCACTCAAAGGCCACAATCGGCGTCGAGTTCCAGACTCAGAGCATGGACATTGGAGGCAAAGATGTTAAAGCTCAGATTTGGGATACTGCTGGCCAAGAACGCTTCCGTGCCGTCACCTCCGCCTATTACCGCGGCGCCGTCGGAGCGCTCGTCGTCTACGACATCAGCCGTCGCTCTACCTTCGATAGCGTTGGCCGCTGGCTCGATGAGCTCAAGAGTAAGTTTTAGCCTAAGATTTTAAAAACACACTCTCTTCTTCTGGTTCATTCCAAGTTTCTACACAGATTCGGATTTTGTTTTGGCTTAATCAGCAAATCTCTCTCTCTTTCTCTATTGATTTGAGCCAAAGTCTTACTCAGTTTGAATAGTTAATGTAAGGATTGTATTTTAGCCAATCAACTGAGTGATTGTTGCAATGTATTGAACTAATAGATCTGAAGTTGATTGCGGAAACAAAGTGGACTAAGTCGGAAAGTATGTAGATTTGAAGAAGATCTTTCAGGTTTATGTATGTTTCCTATCACATGATCTTGTTATGGCATAGATGTAGATTACGTTCTGTTCAGTCTTTAGACAAAGTTTTGCTATGTTTGTGGTATTTCTGAGCTAAGCTATGACTCAACCAGACATTGTATGTGTTGAATCTCTCTCTTGAGAGAGTAGCGCTAATAAACATTCTTTGGATGTTGGAAACATTAGTTACAACTTGTTAATATATACTTAAATGCCAAAATGGGTTCTCTTTCTGTAATAGATAAGTAAACATAATGTCCACTCTGTTTTCTTTCATTTCTCTTTTGATTCTCATTATTGAAACATAAATATATTCTTTACATTTGTTTTTGGCAGCACATTCCGATACAACAGTGGCGATGCTGGTGGGAAACAAGTGCGACCTAGAAAGCATGAGAGCTGTGAGCGTAGAAGAAGGCAAAGCTCTAGCGGAATCTCAAGGGTTATTCTTCATGGAAACATCGGCTCTGGATTCAACAAACGTTAAAACAGCTTTCGAAATGGTAATCCGCGATATCTATGCCAATGTTAGCAGGAAACAACTCAACTCCAACACTTATAAAACTGAACTAAGCAGCGCAAACAACCGAGTGAGTCTCGTTAAAAACGACACTAAGGGCTTCGGTTTCTCTTGCTGTTCTTCCTCGTGACCTGATATTATATTTTGTCTTTTGCTTCATTTGGGTTGTTTATGCTCGACTATTATTTTCTCTCCTATAGAAAAAGCGAAGATCATAAATTCATAACTGTAATTTTTTCTATAAAGTGTGGATTATTTAGTAAAAGAAAGGTACCGATAATCCATATTTTCGTTTTTGAAAACATCCATCAACACCAAAATAAGCTTTCACTTTATGAAAAGAATGGTTGTACAACCTCAGTTGTTGAACTCTCTGTGAGCTCACAAAAATTCAGTAAAACTACCTAAAAAGAAATCTCAAAAGACAAGACACACAGCATGTGTGCCATACACAAAAGCCTCCAAAAAACTCTTTTTTTCTTTATGAATACAACCAAAATCCAGAACAAGAGACAACACAAGACACACAGAATCATGGAAGAAGAAAAGTCCACACCTTTTCTTCCGACCACACAAGAGACTCCATCGTCATCAACCTCAACCAAAACACCCAACCCCTCTTGACCGCAACCGCACGGTTTTACAGGGCTCTCTCTTTTGCTAAATAATTCACAAAAGTCTGTTTCTTAGTTTGTATAGCAAGCTGTCAATGCCAAATAAGAAAATTATGAAATGAGAATCTCACCAAAATGAATGTTTTGCTTGGCACCATATTAATGTATAAGACTGGCTGTGATCCAAGCTTAAAATGATCATAGAGTAGGAACAGGAGTCGAAGACGCTTCTGCTGCTTTCTTTAGCTTCTCCTTCTCAATCTCCACTCTTCTCAGCTCCGCATGCTGTGCTATACCGTTTGCAATTGCCTGATAAGTGAAGTCTAGTGACTGATTAAGGTTCTGAAACCTCTGTGCATCTGATGCCTGCATAACTGTATGGAGGACAAGGTCGCGATTAAGCAACATGTGTGCATAAGCATATCATGTTACACACTGAAGAAACTGCCCCTTAAAGAAGTGGACCTTACTTAACCCGTAGTGGGAATTTAAAGGATTTTGTATAGTGTTGTTACCTCTGATTGAATCGACAAAGAACACAAAGGCATCCACCTCATCGATGGGTGACTGAAACTCATCGTCATCACTAAAGTCATCGTCAGAATCGTCATCATCTTCATCATCATAGCGAAAGGCCTTTGCCTAAAACACAAAACAAACAAATTTGCAAACAGTTAATTCCAGCATAGAAAGCATATTTGCAGAGAATGCTAATACAAACATAACAAACCTGTGCAGCTAACTTCTGGAGTTTCTTGCTTTCTGCTTCATCCCCATCTTCGATATCATCCATCCCCATCTCCCCATCAGATCCATCATCATCGTCATCATCACTCTCAACTCCATTCATTTCAGCCTCATAATCAACTTCAGCTTCCTTTGCTGCTTCTGTGAGAAAGATGGAAAAGGGAATAAAGGTCAACACTACCACGCCAGCTGGAGAGAAAATGGATTGTATAAGCAAGACATACCAGCTAGCTGATTCTTATAGGCAACTAGAAGGTCAAGTGTTGCCCTGAAAATACGCTGCAGCGCTTCGTCGGGTAATTGACCGCCCGGAAGAGCAAGTAATGAAGTCAAACCCAGGCAACAAACCTTTTTATCATGTTCCCTGGTATGGAAAGAGCAACCTCTCTATCAGCTACTGAAAATTAGAGGCACTATAACATTTTAAAAGCTAACATGAGAATACGGCGCAATAAAAAGAAACAACAGAACCTTTTGAAGTTTGCTGGTAGACCACTTTTTTTCTTTTGTTGCAACATCTGGAACCAAAGATCAAAGACTTTTGAAACAAGTCCCGTGCTATGCAGTACACCAAGCGTCAAACCTGGGTTGTAGTATAGCATATTTGCCACCTGTGAATAAATACCAGAAGTTTATATGAGGACTTGATCGAGAGAAAAGCAAAAATTTAACATTCAGGAGGTCTAACTGTGGTTCCCATGCCATAAGAAAACATTTGAGAATTTCAACCCATCATTGTAACCATCACACAACAATAGAATCAGCTCAATATGAGCAACTTGATATATATTGTGTGAAAGTACTTATCACCTAATTAGATTAAACAATGATAAACAAAACTGGTCAGTTGAAATCAACCAGCAGAAAGTCAGCAAATCGTCTCCACAGTTCTTACCACTTGTATAAGAAGAGATTTTAAGTATGAAGTCTCAGCTCGTTGTAATCGATCAATAGTGAGTCGCAGATATGGTTCAACCCACTGATCCACCTGCCCTTTGCAGTTCTGGAAAACAACTTCAATAAGCTTTGGGGCGGACTCAATATCACTGTCTTCTATATTTCTGTCGGTCATAAGCTGTAGAAGTAGAAACATCAGACATATATTAGCTATAAAGGTAACAAATGCTATTGTTATGTAGACTGAAGTGCTTGCGAGAAACGTGAAAGATGCTTATATATGTTCAATATGTTTTCTTTTGTCAAAATATATGTACAATAGGTTATTACTAGCCTTAACTCAATAAATTTGAGTCCAACAACTCTCTACCTTGATACGCATGGAACTGAACTCGCGGATTCGGTCAAAACGATAAAGGAAGATTTTATGGTTCATGCTATTTACAAGAGTAACATAATCTTACTGTTCCTTAAAACAAACAGCACTCACATACTAAATTATAAAACTATTACAGTCAGAAGATGTACTCACAGTGGAAAGAACATTATATAGACTTTGTTGATAGTCAGGCTCCTTGCAAGTGAGAAAATGAGCAGTTCCCCTTGATATAAAGTTGTCCATCGGAACCAAAATATCTGAGTTCCAAAGAGTAACATAGTCAGCATAACAAAAGAGAATGGCATGGAAATGCTACAATGACAAGTGTGAAAAATAAAATCCAGAATGTAGAAAATTGTGGGGGCTCTAGGAAAGAGAACATATGTGAGAGAAGCCATACTTGGAAAGAAATCGATGGCCCAATCGACCAATGCTTCCACCATTAAAGGCCAGAGACTCCATATATCCAAGGAAATGTTAGGTGAATAAAATGTCATGTAAGATGCGATCTCCAAAACTTCTTCAAATACCTCTGCCGAAAGCAATTAGGATGAGAATTTAAATGCTTCGGTACCCACACAGTAAAAAGCTGATTAAAAATGAGAGGTATGCAATGTCTTGTCACACAAAAAAAAGCATAACAATGGAATTAATCCGTATGGCTAGCAAATCCGTCCAGTACAACACAAGTATATATTACTTAGGCTCGGAGTCCAAAAACGACAAACCAGAGTTAAATGAGTTAATGTCATGTATTTCTATCCATGAAGTACCTTGGCCATCAGTGGTCAACATTTTCTGCATTATTGGAAGAATCGTTGGTTCTATCTCAACAAAAAGTTGAGGAAGACTGCTAACAGATTCAAGGATTGTACTTATTGCACGCAAACAACCGACTGCAGCCAAAGCTCCCATGTCGTCCGCCTCGTCACTGGCTTCTGACGTGCTTAGACACCTCCAAAATGCAGCAGCCTGAACAAAATTAAAGGCAAAAATGCATATCTATATTGCTAAGTTTAATTACACAAGAAGACTAGTCACGAGACTTGAGAGAACCAGCTTTCTTACCAGATTTTGGCATAATCCAAAAGCATAAGGAGCCATCTCCTCGCCAAACTTATCTACGATGGTCTCCAAAGTAAAAACAAGGTCCTCATTCTCGACCTCATTCATGAGTTTGAAAAATTCTGATGGTAGCAGAATCACAAATAAGTTAAGAACATTAGTTTACCCAGAGGATAATAAAATCTAGTTTTCATAAACAAGGGTAACCTACCATCAAGTAACTGAGGGAGGATTGGACGTATCTCATTTAAATCTGCAAAGTTGACCAGAAATTTTTAATTGGCCAACAAATATGCAAAACGTTTATGCATACAAATGCATATGAGAAAACCAATTTATAGAAATGCTTATGAGAAAATCATATACCTTTGCATGCCTCAACAAATGAACGCAGTGCAAAAACTGAATCAACACGAACAGGGAGATCAGGATCACGCAGCCCCGAAACAACACTGTGCAATGCTTTACGAAAGTTGTTCTGATCTGAGAAACTGATATGTGCATATTGTCCAGCTACCCATGCGGCCTAATCCATAAATACAGTCATTAAAAAGATCAATATAATATCTGATACATGAAACAGAAAGTCTACACTAAAATATCGACGATCTTTCTGAGGTATTAATGCACAGTTTTAAGACTAAATACAATGAATACCTTTGCTCTGAGATGTCCAATTGGACTACTAAATTCAGGAAAAATATGTTGCACCAACATTCGCTCTAGCTCAGACTTATAGGGATCCGTTTGCTTCAGTTTGTCACAAAGAGATCCAACAGCAAGCATTGCACCATCTTTTTGACGATTTGGCTTATTTTCTGCAGGAGCTTCATCATAACTACAAACAGTGGAAAACAAGCTCTCAATAAGACACAACTGGAGAAGAATTTCCAAGCAGAATAGCTAAAATGCAATACCTCCTGAAGATCCCTACAATAAATTGAACAAATTTTGGAAGGTTCTCTTTCCCACGTTTTCTAACCAATTCATTCACAAAATCCATGGCCGCTGTTCGCGGACTGTACAAGTCTTCAATGATATCTGCAGCACAAAAACATCATTAAACATGATATATACAATACTTTCCAAGAAAGTCCCTATTTTGTAACACTTACTGTATCCTTTCCTCACATATTCATGTGGGTCTTCCTCCCAAAGCTTTTGATCATTTTCATTAAAGCACATTAGAGGGAACACAATCTCAAAAAGAAGAACATCCAGCCGAGGAAGCAACAAATTGTACATGCTGTTCTTCGAAATGCTGCAGATACAATGGATCAGACATAAAACCAGAGGAGTAAAAACCAAAATCTCCACCAATGTGCATGCACTTGCATGTCTACACTAGCAGATAAAAAGGGAGGTGACAAAAATACATCTTAACACATGATAAATGGTAAAATAGTGTATATTACGAAAATATACACACATCAAGAATGGCCTAATTAATATCGAGCACTTAAAACTCGTTGACCAAAAACAAATCTACTATGCCAGAGAAATGAGGAAATATACAAGTGGTCATACTGAATGTACATGAAACTAATGCTCACAAGGAGTAGCACAAACCTGTTGCTTAAATACTGAAGGAGAAGATTGGTAACTCTGTCAGGAAGATAGCCTCCAACACGAATTGTATTCAGGTAATTTAGGTGGCCTTCTAATATTCTGCCGGCATAATTCTTTTGAAACATTTGGGCGAAGGGTTTGTTTTCTGGAGTTTGAAGTTTTGGATCTCCAAATCTGTTATAGGAAATGTTCATAAAAATTTAGTAAATCTTCCAAGCGTACTTTTGTTTAAGATATTAACTTACTAGACATACCGACTATAGAGCCTGTTTAAGATATGCACTGTCCACTTCTTGACCTTCCACCAGCCCCAAGATTTTCTAAGCTCTGGATCCAGAGGCTGGCCTTCAACTGGAACGGGACGCTCCGAAACAGTCAAAAACAGAACCATCCAAGCATTAAATACGTTTAGATCAAATAATTGTCTTGGGAGCTCCAGCTGTACACAGAAAACAGTAACAAATAATCATGCGGTGAAGCTTTGGAAAGTAACACAAATGAAAATCAGGATATCCATAAATTATCATGAGAAGAATACAAGAGCAGTGAGGGGTTCAGGGATACGCTCCCCAGCCCACGATGACAGTCTTTTATATATTTATTGGAGTTTTGCTAAACCGGAGGAGATGTTGACTAAACAAAGTTGGTGATTCAAATGTCATAAGATGCTATGGAATACAAGTAATAATAAAATACAAGAAAAGAGAGAGAGGGATCACAACAGGTGGAATTGGAACCAGATATTTAGGAGTCCTAGCCCTATGTCTCTCGCTCTGATAGAACAAATACTACATAAAACACTTTTTGACTATGTCTTACGGATATGGATATTAGGATAAGAAAGACAAAATGTAAAATACTGCAGAGGTAAGTACACAAGTAGGTGATCTCTCAATCGACTTACATATATGGATGACCAAAATATTTTGCATATTAGCTTCATAAATTCAGCTATCTCCAGAGAAGGATTTGCTATCTGGATAAGTCCATTAAAAATATTCAGAAGTAGAGGAAATGTCTCTTCCACAATGCGGGAAACAGGTGCCCTCTCCTCGTCTGACTTGAACCTAGTAATGAAATCATGAAACAGAATCAAGGGGACGGACAACTCATGCGTAAACAATGAGATTGTCATCTAGATTTGCCATTTCTTTACATGTAAAGCACGCCTTGCGTTCATAGCTGGAATTTGTCTAAACTTTAAGGTATTATGATTTCTGATGGAAAGTGCCATGAACAGCAGTGTATTCTAATAATACCCTTTAAAAATCTAACATCTATTTTGCTTAACACTCTCATTCCAATACAAATTGTCCCTTCCCTTAGTATCTTTTATTCTCAGCTGTGGTTAGAACCAAATCTTTTGGTCAGTGTTCTACACTGCAACAGTCGAACCTGTGCTACTGCCACGGCAGAAAATCATGATGACATTTTAATGCCCATAATATCACTAAAAGACGTTTAAATAGTTCACAAAGGAATTGAAGATATGGAATGGAAAGTTGTTAGCTTACTCATATTTTCTAGAGAGTATACGCAGCACAAACAAAGCTCCATATATTTGTTGATTTTGAAGATTGTACTTCACCCAGTCCAGAAGACGTGGCCACTGTTCTGGGTAATCAGCATAAATAATTGTCTTGAGGCACTCTCCAAGTTGTGACCTGGATGAAATAATTAGGGGAAAGAAACAGAATTATGATCGATGTTGAGAAGAAACAAAATTACGGTTGTTATAGAAGACATTGCTGGGACCAATGGAGTAAGAAAATCCTAATTTATGAAGATATCATCCACCAAGTCATACAAAAAGAGAGGACTGTCAGATTAAAGATTATCTATCAGACAAGCTGATGAGCAATTTGTACGCATAAATAGCCATACAAGTTATGCATGTTTTAATATAATCAGTTAAATCAGACCAAGTCAGAACTCAGGGAGACAATTTCCAAAAACAAAAAATTAACAAGTTAATAAAAAACTGAATGATAAATTCAAAAGCTATCTGGCAAAAACTTACCTGAGTAAGGTTGGAACTTGGGTGACATAGACGAGGATATTGTCCCTCACCAATTCTTTATCGCTTTGCATAATCCTCTGCTGCTCTCCTGCTCCATCGAATTTTCAAATTAATCGAAGAGCTCTCAAAAGCTAAAGATGGAACAAGATTATTTCCAAAATTACCAGAATCCTCAGGTGACCAGTTTTTAGCAATGAAGTTTTTAAACTGAATACTAGCGATTTGACGCACTGCCATGTCGCAGTTGCCATCGACGGCTATCTGCAACAATCTCACGAGATGCTGGGGCGTATGCTGCAACTGCAACACATAGAATGAAGGGGAAACACCATTTATAAGTGATGGGTACAAAATTCAACATACTACTATAGAGATAGCCTCATGCATCTGGGACCAATCAAACTACTAAATATTACCAAAAAAACAGCAACAGTAAGTACATCTAAAAGAGAATTCACGTAAAAACTGAGAAACCTGATTGAGTTGCAGCTCGGAAGCTTTGCGTTCATCGGGATTAGGACTGAGGGCGGCTGCTCGGAGGATCAAAGCGAGGCTAGGCAGATCCATCCTCCGGGAAGTTTGGAAAATTGGGAACAGTAGACAAAGGGTAAAACCTTGAAAGAGAGAGAGAGCAGACGATCAGAAGCAGCGGTGGATTTCGATTTGAATATACCTGTACGAAATCCCTAGAGAGAAACTCAGTTGAGTAGGGAGATTGAGTAGAGCATGATAAGGATTCTAGAGCGACAAAAATGGCGGAGAAGAAGGAGGAGAAGAAGATGATAGTTGGCGAGAGAGAGTCGGGAAAGAGTATTTAAATAAATGCCCCTAGGGTTGTTTAACTAACCATCCCCTCTTTTCATTGACCAGGGTCATCACTACCCGGTTTAGATCGAACCGACTTGGTCTTCTATTTGTTACGGTTTTCAAATGTTGTATACAAATCACATTCGGATCCTTTTTAAGTTTGGTCGAACTCAGTTCGGATATTTTGTTGTATACCCGCTTAGGACTGAATTTTTAGTACTCTTTTTTTCAAATACTTATTTATATTTTTCAAATACTTATTTATATACGCAAATAAAAATTGGAAAAACGATCATACAGTACTAGTTTCCCAGGAAACTATGATATCATTCTATTTATTCCTAATATGAAAATTTCTAACTTAACTAGCACATCAGAGGAACGGCATCCTAATATTTGTCAATCAAAAGTGCATATTCATAGAATGTCATGGAGCGGATAGTTAATGAAAGTCATAGATACCGAATAGAAAATGTCTCAAATAGAATACTCTATGTGGATGCAGTTTGCATCAGTTCTTCCCTACTATGGTCAGCCACATATATCTCAAATGGATTTACAAATAACTGTGAGGGTTTTTGTAATACCCGACCCTTTAAAGGCCCAAACCCTAAACTGGAGGTCCTAAACCGAACCGACCCTAACCGCTACCCACCCGAGGACCCAAACCCGACCCGATTCCCTTCCTAAAACCCTACGCTCGACTCTCTCTCTCTCTCACACACACGAAACCTAAACCTAGAAAAAGGAAAGGAGGCGAGAGGATGGAGGTGGTGGAAGTGGCGATCGGGGGAGAAGAGAGAGAGAGACGCGACGTCGTGATCGTGGAGAGGAGGAGCGACGGCGTGGAGGATTGTGAGGAGGAGGAGACGCCGCGGGGATGGAGCCCGAGAGTGGCGGTGGAGCAAACCGAGAAGGAGAGAGACCTCTCGGAGTGGGGAAGAGCCGGAAAAGGCGCAGCGGAGAGTGACGCGACGATGGAGAAGGGCCAGAGAAGCCAAGGAGTCGCGGTGGTGTCGATGGAGAACGAAACCGAGGAGGTGAAGCGTCAGATTCGTGATGCTACATCGTCAAAGGAAGAGAAGGAGGCCGGAGAAAGCGTCGTGGGTGTCGGAGGAGGCGAGGCGGCGTCGGAGAGGTGAAACGGCGGTGATCGTGGGAGAGGAACCGCGATCCGAGGGTTTCGAGGCGAGAAGCGGCGTGATCGCGACTTCTGGTGGTGTCGTGGCGGCGATCGAAGGCTCCGGCGATGAAGCGGAGTCCCCGGAGGTGGTGATCGGTGGTGGTGGGGTCGTGAACGGAGCCGGAGAGGGTAGTGGTGGCTCGGGTGAGGCGAAAACCCTAAGTGGGGGAGATGGCTTGCGGCTCAAGTCAGCTGGTGGTGGAGAAACTAGGGTTTTTGTTTCCTTGGGAGAGAAGGAAGCCACGCAAACCGAACCGAGAGTCGGTTCTGAGCAAACCGGAGAATCAAACCAGACCAGGGGAATAACCGGTTCAGAGAACCAAACCGGAGAGGCTAAACCAGAAGATGGAGC
Source organism: Anastatica hierochuntica (assembly GCA_900406275.1). Taxonomy (NCBI): domain Eukaryota; kingdom Viridiplantae; phylum Streptophyta; class Magnoliopsida; order Brassicales; family Brassicaceae; genus Anastatica; species Anastatica hierochuntica. The sequence goes on along the minus strand of OVAN01008813.1, from coordinate 583 downwards.
TGCAATATTCTGTGGATCTACCATGCATCAATGTTGGGAAGCCGACGTAGCAGACTCCAGGAAAAGGTCCAGAGACGAAGAAGAAGCCGAAGAGGGAGAGACGATGAGAGCGAAGAAGACAATGGTGGAGCTGGGCTCAGGGCGAGGGATTGTTCTCAAGGAGGCGGAGGGAGAAATCCACAGTGCGGAGACCCCTAGAGAGGATCTGCTCAGAGTCGCTAAGAGAGGGAAGGCGCTTGCTTCAAGTGCGTTGAATTCGGACACATGGCGAGGGGGTGCCCACAAGACAGAGTCTTCGAGAATTGATGCTGGCGAAGAAGACTGGAACCCGGGAGATGCAATTCAGGAGCCTGCACGGTCTCGTGAAGGAGGCAGGTTGATGCAACCCTGGATCTCTGNACGATCTGCGAAAGACAGATGTCGAATTCGATAATTAGAGAAGAACAAAGGGATAAACGTTTCAGATCTAGAGAATTAACTCTATATTTGATACTGAGACAGGTTTCGCTTTGGAGAGAATTAACTTTATCAACAATTGGTTGTTCTAAGGAGAACAAGGATTCACTTTTTGTATAAAAGAGAG
>OVAN01008812.1:0-17709 GCA_900406275.1 Anastatica hierochuntica | reverse complement strand
ATCTCGAAAAGATTTGGGAGAATCACGAAAAAAGGAATATTCTCGCAAGAAAATATGCACGAATAAGGACAGAAAAGGAAATCGAACCGGCCCACGAGGATCTATATAAAGGATGCGAAGTCAAAGAGAAAGGGAGACATTCATTCATTCACAGAGCATTTCGTCACCACAAAAAACTTAGAAAAACTAGGGTTCTTATTTCGTTTTCGTTAGCGAGCTGCGTCTCAACTAGGTTACGAGTCTGCGTTTTAGTTCTAGGTAATCGTCACCAACAGATCTTGCGGCCACGGCTTAAACATCGATTACGCACTCTTCGATCACGAAATTTGAATAAGACCCTTAACTTCTTTGTTAACTATGTCTGTCGAATCGCTCTCCGTTTACGCTTTCTGCATACTTTAGATTCGTTCTCGTGTTCACTTTGTATTCGCTCACGTTAATCTATCTTACGAATCCTATCACTTGTTCATCGTTAATTCATATCACTTCGCAATATATTTCGTATTCTATATTTTGTTATCTAACTTTCTCACGATTTCTGGCTTATTATCTTCGCAGTTTAACTTTCGTATTTCTTATTCAATAATTCGCTAATTCACTGTCTCGATCTGTTGATCTTTGGCTAACAAAGTCCGTGAACCACATAACATTGACAGTGAGAATTTCGGTTCCCACATCCACCCTCGTTCACGGTTACTTTGGACATATTTTTGGATAGTGACGGTGGCTCCACGAAACAATTTCTCACGGTGACTCAGATCTAATTCACAGACGTTAGGATTGGTGTTGGCTCATTTACTCTGAGAATTTTTACCAGATCTAGTGAGTGGTGGACTCTTAGATCTCGTATTCTTGTTGAAGATCGATCCACCAAGACATTCGTGTCTCTCTCTCTTGAGGTTCAGAGCTATCAACGTAGGTGGGCTCAATGGTGTTTATTCATCAGACTTTTGTGCCCTCCCTACTCTTGAACGGTGAACCTCTCCTTGGGTCTCGTCTCTATCGCATATCTATGGAGCCGTCTGATCTGCTCAGTTGTGGACCCTTCTTGTGGTTAAGGTGTGCAATGCGTCAAAACTTTCTACGCCTCACCGTTAGCCCCGTCAATGTTTTAATTTATCCAGGAAATCCCGATGGTTGTTTTCTCCTCCCGGCGTTCTCGCTTACCGTCGTAGGAACCCTTAATGGATGCGACGATTCTCCACATGGAAATTATCAAGAGGGAGCCTAGGGTTCCACCTGTTGGGTCAGTCTTGGGCTTAACTTTTATTGGACAAAACATAGTTTTTGGTGGTTTTGGGTCTAGTGGGCCAAAAGCCCAATACACAAGTAGAGTCTCTTTGTTTTATTGGACCTTATGGACATCCTCCTATCTAGAGAGATTTTAGTTTTGTTAAGTTTCTCTATAGTGGAGAGAGTATTTCGATTATGTTCTCAAAAAAATTTGTTCTTTCGGAATATTGAGTAATCTTAAGATAACATACATAAAAATTCCAAAGGCCATAGTTGTCATTTTATCGCCGGCCATAAATGCTTTTTTCTCGTTAGTTCTGATCATGGTGTGTTTCTATACCAAACCGATAATTGCTTGTCCAAAGGCCATAAATACCATTCTCTAACCTGCCATAGTTGCCATTTTCTCGTCGTCCGTAGATGCCTTTTTTTCATTGGTATTGATCACGGTGTGCTTATATACATAACCGAAAATTGTTTGTCCAAAGGTCATATATGTCATTCTTTAATTGGCCATAAATGTCATTCTCTCATCGGTACTCTTCACAATGTGTTTATATGCCGAGACGAAAAGGAATTTTTCCCGAAGGTCATAGATGTCATTCTCTAGACGTTAATGTTAATGGGATAATAAACTCTAGGTTGGAGAGTATTTTATAAGGAGCTCGTTTTCTTCAAATTTGGGGCAGTTTCAATTTCTTCGATAATGAAGTGTACTTTCAAGACCATAACTTCAAATTTGTTGATATATATTATTCCGGTTAGTTTCTTCGTGAATAAAAGTGTTCAGCTACTCTTTCATCTACGTGTTCAAATCTCAAGAGCTTTCAAGATAAAAAAAAATAGAAGGATGTTTTCTTTACAAATCTCTTGTCTTTCTGAGACTATTTCCCTCACCTTTGATATCGGTTCACGCTAGACTTACTCCTAGAATCTTCCTGAGTTTGGAAAAGATATTGATATTCAAGGGTTTTGGGTCGCGAGAGTTCTCTCTCGTCCTGTTTGTGACCACCCTTTTTAGGGACCTAGTGTTTTGGCACTTTCGGCGCAAGCATGGAGTTTCAAAACCACATAGAACTTCGTGTTTCAACCGTGGCATTAGTGTGGTTATTGGTTGGCAAAGAGCTTTCGACTATTTTCCTGCAATATTGACGGAGTTTTTGATTGTCTACCTTTATCTTTCTTCGCGGATATTACTTTTATTTCCCGTGTTTATTGTCTTATTCGTAATTCAATAGCACACTTTGTAACTCTCACCCTTGTAAGACCGATGGGTCTCTTTGGTTTCTCCTTAGCAAAGATTCTTGTACCGCTTGCTTAATGAAAAGGGTTTGAGTGAAAAAATGTATCCAGAGTTTTAACACATTTAAATTTTTTCTTTAAATAATAATATATCAAGAATTGAAACAAATCTATATGTAAAAATAACATGTACAAATTTAAAATTATGATTAAGTACTTTCGATTCTCACAAGATAAGTGGATGTTAATAAAATATTGGACTACCAATATAAAGTGATACATATTCATAAATTTTTAAGTACCACTAATTTGTTATTAATAATCATATTAAAACTATGTTATGGTACATTTGTAATTAATTACATAAAATTCATAATAAATTTTAGTTATATATGCATAAACCTATATGATTATTAATTTATGATATTGTTGGACCATATATTTATAAAAGTGTGTAAAAAAAATTATTATCTTATTATCTTATCGAAATCTGTCAAATTTTACATAGACCCAACTTGGAACCGACAAAATTTATTAATTTATAGTGATTATTAATTTATAGATATTAATTTATGGAGGAGGTTCTACTTTAAAATGGAAATCCCAACACTATTTGTTATCTAAGACTTAGATCGTTTGTTGACCATTAGCGGCAGCAATGTTTGTTTGTCCGCCTTTAAACGAGTGGTTAATCCTTCCTCTGATCGCTCGCTGACGCTGACTGTTGTCGCGAATGGCCTGCAAATTAACGAATATCAACTTACTACATGCTTAATATTGTGTTATATAAGCTATCATTTTTTATGATAAATATAAGCTATCATTTTGGAATCGTAGCTTAGAAAAATTGCCTTCCTAAGGTACTTTTTTTCGGCAATCCAGGTCACAACGGGCCGGTCCGGTGGCCCTAATCCTAGTACCGGGAAATTTATCCTCACAAACGAGAAGTCCGGATCACAATGGACCGATCCGATAGCCCATAGCCCCTCATACGGGGCACGCACGCACATATACGCGACCGGAGGTTCGAACCCTCGACCTCCGGATTTGGTGAGCTGAGCGCCTTCCTAAGGTACTTTATAACTGAATTTACAATTGTTTATTGAAATATATATATATATATATATATATATCTTCTCGTGATTTTAAATTTGACGGTGTATGTGCACCTAAGAGCATCTCCAATGTATGTCTATATTTTCCTTTAAAATAGAGAAATTCTATTATAGAGGTAGATTTACTCTAATGTATGCCTATATAATAGGGTTTCTCTACTTTTAGGGGAAAATATAGAGGAACTCTATTATAGAGACATACATTGGAGCAAAACTACCTCTATAATAGAGTTCCTCTATTTTAGAAGAACATATAAAAATAAATATAGAGGTGGGTTGGAGATGGTCTAAGACAACCAAATATCTTATTAATATCTCCGATACTGATAAATATAAGAGGGTCATTTATATTTTCAATATTAGTTTGCTTAATTTACCCAAATATCTAATTAATTTTTATTCTTTCTTTTCAATATATGGACTCAACATAATACACAATCGTCAATTGGTGTTCAACTCTATCAAGAAACATCTATATCTATTTTACTGTTAACTACTTATGCTTACATCCCATTTTGTTTGTTTCAAAGAAAATTTCTATATTTCAACAACCAATCAAAGTTAATATATTAGGCTAACAAATAAAATACTATTAATTTAAGAATCGACAGAGAAAAATACGCCGTCGATGCAAAGTGAATGCGGCACTTGGGGTAATAAGCTCAATGGTCACTTGTCTTTCATTCTTTTTTTGGTCAGGCCACTTGTCTAACTAACTCATTTTCACGTCCCGAGACGTCGATAACAATTTACTGTTAACTATTTGCTTATTTGTTTTTTTTTCATCTAAAAAATTTTATTAAGATAATTCAAAGGGAACATACACAATGTCGGCAAAGGTGTTAAATTTTCCGGAGTCAATAGCCGGCAAAGGTATTAACCTTTTCGGAGCCAAAAGTCGGTTTAACCAAACACCGAAAAAAACTAAAAACGAGAGGCTATAATCCAAAAGTTTTAGAAACTCAACTACAACAAATTGAAATAAAGGCATAAAACAACAAATAAGCGAAACAAGAGAGAACGGAAGAAGAAATTGAAGCGTAGCAACCGAAGCCGAAATTATTGAGAAGAGAGAGACACTCATTATATTGCTCCAAGGAGCCACGAGCATACCAATACTCATTATATTGCTGCGCCAAAGCGAAGCCACGAACAACCGGCAATCTCCACATCTCGAGTAGTCGATGAAGAAACAGATTTGACAATCTCTTACCCAACGACTTTAAACAAGAGAGCCTAAGCTCATTTCCATTGAACTGGATTCGGAAGAGCTTGCCTAAGCAAAACCTTTGTCAACACCCGTAGGTCCAATTCACGAAAAGCACAACTTCACAATCCCTCAGCTTCACCATCATAAGTTCAACAATACAAATCAAAGCAACTTGCTAAGAAGGAAACCAAAGACAAACCAAAGGACAGTCCTAAAGTCTGACTTGAAACACCAACCTGAAGAGATGACACCAAGCCTAAAGCCCTGCTCAAGTAGCACATCAAGGACCCGAGCCTGAGGAACCATCTAAGAGAAGCCGCTGGTGACAAACCCAATACGACCGTCGTAGAAGAGCTTAAACAATTGGACCAAAGCTATGAAAACAATAATCAAATCCGAGATATGAAACAGAGGTAAGGCCGACGACGACGACGGAAAAAGTCGTCGGCCACCAACCAGGAAGAACACTAGATTATTCGATTAGAAACTAGGTCTTTATCATCGGATACTGTTTAAAAGGGGGAGAAAGTTCACTATTTACTTATTTGTTTATTGATATCTTTTTTATCTGACATTGTTATTTCATTTCTGTTTCGCTTTAATTAAGATAAATGATATTTTCTGTAGTAGAGGGTTTGAGTAGATTTTCATTACCAGAGATATCAACTTTTTCTGCCGGTTTTTTCAGAATTTTACCAGAATCTTCTCGAAAAACAAAAAATTTCCATATCTTTGGAGAATCTTTGCAATTTTTTCTTTTTTTTGGAGAAGATTTTGCTGGTTCTTTCGCAAATCCTACCAAACGAAGAACGCCGCAGTCGAAATTTCGAGATGTCTTTAGCTATGACAGAGGAACAATTGGATAGGGCTTTGAAGTAGATGTCGATTGAAGATGAGGAGCCATTGGTATTGAGGAATCAACCGAAATACAGTGCTTGTGTAAGAAATAGTTTGAGTATCATTGGGAAACTCCTCAACCCCTCCCATCAGTCAATCAAAACAGTTATTTTCTCTCTTCCTAATAAATGGAGACTTCATGACCATACGAGGGGAATTGCCTTGTCTAAAGACAGTTTTCAATTAATGTTTGAAAATCAAAAGGATTTGAACAGAGTATTGGAAGAAGAAGCATGGATAGTGGATGATTGGTTTATTGTCTTAGAACGTTGGGTTGAAGATCCGCCGGATGATTACTTGAAGATACTTCAGATTTGGGTACGAATCCGAAATGTTCCAGTAAACTTCTACACAGCTGAAACCTTTGAAGAGATAGGTGAGTACATTGGACAAGTCACCAATATTGCGTTTGATCCTGACAAACCCCATGTGTATGATTACGTCAAAGTTCGTGTGTTGTTTGATATATCAAAGTCGTTAAAGCAAGCTAAGAATGCCCAAATGTCGAATGGAGATGTTGTGAAGATTTCTTTTGAGTACGAAAGAATACGCAAAAGATTCTTTGAATGTCAAAGTCTTACCCATGACAAAGCGATGTGTCCATGGAACCCTCTTAACCGGCAATGTTCTGCTACGGGGAGGAGTGACAAGGATGAATCGCAAGATTCAGAAAGACTACCTATTTTACTTCCTTCTAATCCGCTTTTTGGTGTACTCACAGAAAATCAAGTTGGTTTTGATGCAAACCTTGGCCGTAATAAGATTAATAAAGAAGTTTTGGATGAAATGAGAATCTATTTGCAAAGTGAGGAGGCTGGTGAAAGAAAGATTCGAGAAGCAAGAGTTAAGAAAACTGTGGATGATTTGATGAATGATCCATTGGGTCAGAAAATGATCTTACGTTTAGAACACGCCCTGGTTATTACGACAGATGTTGATAGAGGCAAAGGCTTGGTGATGGATTTTCAAAGTCAAGAAAGAGGAGATTTACCGCTTGAAAAGATTTTGGCTTCTGATTTAAGAAATAAACTTATTGGCATCAGAGAAGGTTTGAATAAACAATGTGTAAATGTTGAACCTGTTTTTTCAGTTGGTTCTACGGGTGAGAGAGATGGATCCTCAACATCTATCTCTTCCGGGATCAACCGTAAAAACAGTAAACAGAAAGGACGTCCTGGTGCTTGGAAAAGAAGGAAACAAAAGGCAGCCATGGATAAGATTGATACGACAAGTTCAGAGGTTCCGATAGGAATGGTTACACCATCAAAACGAAAAGTAATTGATAGTGAAGAAGAACGTACAAACAGTCTCAAATCAAACAAAAAGACGATGGTTCCCGGAGTGGAACCGCTGCAACGCCAATAGGTTTTTTGAGTTGGAATTGTCAAGGGTTGAGGAATCACTGGACAATTTTTCACCTTCGGGAAATTCGTAAAGATCATTTCTCGGACATTATATTCCTCATGGAGACTAAAAATGCTTTGGAGTTTGTTTCTCATGTTTGTGAAGGGTTGGGGTATGAACAGGTTAGAACGATGGATCTGATGGGTTACAGTGGTGATCTAGCTATTTATTGGAAGAGTTCGATTGTGCTAGACTTCTTGTATGAGGACAAGAATTTGATTGATATGAAGGTAACATCGTTAGGGAGAGAATGGTTTTTTCATGTGGGTATGGACACCCGGAAGTTAAACAGAGACAAGACAGTGGGAAAGAATTACAAAAATTGGTGTTCAAAGAAAGGATATGTGGTGTATGGTAGGTGATTTTAATGAGATACTAGATAACTCGGAAAAGTTGGGACGTCCTCAAAGACATATGTCAACTTTTACGTCTTTTCGCAATCTTATTCAGAATTGTGACATGCACGAATTGGTGAGTTTTGGAAATGGTTTCACTAGGGGTGGGGTTCGGAGCAAGATGTGGATAGAGAGCAAACTTGATAGATGTTTTGCCAACTCTTCTTGGTTGTCTTTGTTTCCAAATGCTACTCAATGTTTTCTCCAAAGGTTTGGTTCGGATCATAAGCTTGTGCTAGTTAAATTTTCTGAAGATCAGGATCAGTTTAGAGGACAATTTTGGTTTCAAAAAATATGGGTTGCAGACCCAAGTGTTAAAGCTGTGATAAAAAATGTATGGTTTAAGGGAAGGAACCGTTGGAATAAGGGTCCATGAGCTGTATAATGGAGTGTAGAAAAGCTTTAAGTGCATGGAAAAGAAATTCAGGGCAAAAATCTGCCTTGCGCCTGAAGGCATTGAGAGAGGAGCTGGAGACAGAATCTAATAAGTTGTACCCATGCTTTCGGCATTTAAAGACTGTGAGACATGATTTTGGATTGGATTACAAAGCAGAGGAGAGTTATTGGAGACAAAAAAGTCATGAAAAATGGCTTCAAATGGGTGATCAAAATTCCAAGTTCTTTCATGCTTCAGTTAAATCTGCACGAGCACAGAGCACGCTGAGCTTTTTGATGGATGAATCGGGTGTTGTACAAGCTTCAAACCAACAAAAAGCGGCTTTAGCAAAGAGTTATTTTGTGAATCTCTTTACTTCCCATGGGGTAATGGCGGAGGAAGATATTTTTGATGATTTTTCTTGTCGAGTGACTACTTCTATGAATCTAATCTTAACAAGACAAGTCACAAACAAAGAGATTAGAAGAGTTGTGTTTGATATTAGAAGTGATAGTGCCCCTGGTCACGATGGATTGACATGTTTTTTCATAAGAGATATTGGACAGAGGTGAAAGAGTAAATCATCATGGAGGTCAAAAGCTTCTTTCAAACTGGTAAGTTTCCGGATTCTCTGAACCATACGCAAATCTTAATTCTGCCAAAAGTACAGCCTCCTACTCGCATGTCCGAGTTGAGACCTATTAGTTTATGTACGGTGTTATATAAAATTGTGTCTACGATTCTCATGAATCGATTAAAGCCTATGTTGTCGTCGATAGTGTCTCCCACGCAGTCTGCATTCGTCTCGAAGAGGTTAATCTCTGACAATATCTTGATAGCGCATGAAGTGATTCATTGTTTGAAGTCCATTGAGTCAATATCAGAGAATTTTATGGTTATAAAAACGGATATGTCGAAGGCGTATGATAGAGTCGAATGGCCATTTCTCAAGCGTATACTTGTTGGTTTGGGTTTCTGCGATTTATGGGTTCAGTGGATTCTTGAATGTGTATGATATGTATCCTTTTTGGTCCTCATTAATGGTTAACCTTACGGATCTTTTAAGCCGGAGTGTGGCATCAAACAAGGGGATCCGCTTTCTCCATTTTTGTTTGTGCTATATACGGAAGCTCTTATACACATTTTGCAAAAAGCAGAAAGGGATCAGCGGGTGTCAGGAATACCATTCGACGTTATGGGACCAAAGATAAGTCATCTTTTGTTCGCAGATGACACTCTTTTTGTATGCCATGCATCCAAAGTGCAGACCGAAGGCCTTATGGGAGTTTTAGCTAAGTATGAAGCGATATCGGGTCAAAAAATCCATGTTGAAAAATCTGCAATAACTTTTGGTGATGGTGTACCAGAGGAAATGCATACTTGGATTCATGCTCGAATAGACATTGTAAAAACAGGAGGTCTAGGAAAATATTTGAGGTTGTCGGAGTGTTTTAGTGGATTAAAGAAAGAGATGCTTGAGTACATTAAAGAGAAGGTTCAAGGGCGTTTAAATGGTTGGTATGCGAAGAATTTATATCTTGGTGGAAAAGAAGTATTGCTAAAATCGGTTACAATGGCCATGTTGGTGTATGCTATGGCGTGTTTTAAATTACCGGTGAGCATTTGTCAAAACATCACAAGTGTTATGATGGATTTTTGGTGGAATTTGGGCTGGGCAAATTACCCGGAACCGAAAAACCGAACCGAAATAACCGGAACCGAAACCGAACCGAAACCGAAAAATCAAAAAATTATCCGAACGGTTCCAATATTCGAGAACCGAAATAACCAAAACCGAACCGAACCGCAATATTTCGGGTAACCGAATAGAACCGAAAATACTTAAAAATACCTAAAAATATTCAAAAATACCTTAAAATATGCAAAAATACCCGAAAATATTCGAAAATACCCGAATGGTTACTTAATTCAATCGGAACCGAACCCGAACCGAACCAGAACCGAACCGAAATATTTAAGGACCCGAATGGTTCCAATTTTTGAGAACCGAAAGAACCGAACCGAAACCGAACGGGTAACCGAACGCCCAGGCCTAGGTGGAATACACAACAAGAGCAAAATAAAATTCATTGGGTTGGATGGGAGAAGATGACCTTACCAAAAAAGTTTGAAGGGATGGGTTTTAGAGACTTGGTTTGTTTTAACCAGGCTTTGTTGGCTAGACGAGACTGGAGATTATTACATGATCCTAATTCTTTGTTTGCTCAATTATTTCAAAGTAGATATTATCCACAATCTGATGTTATAAACGAGAGGCTATAATCCAAAAGTTTTAGAAACTCAACTACGGCAAATCGAAATAAAGGCATAAAACAACAAATAAGCGAAACAGGAGAGAACGGAAGAAGAAATTGAAGCGTAGCAACCGAAGTCGAAATTATTGAGAAGAGAGAGACACTCATTACATTGCTCCAAGGAGCCACGAGCATATCAATACTCATTATATTGTTGCGCCGAAGCGAAGCCACGAGCAACCGGCAATCTCCACATCTCAAGTAGTCGATGAAGAAACAGATTTGATAATCTCCTACCCAACGGCTTTAAGCAAGAGAGCCTAAGCTCCTTTCCATTGAACTGGATATGGAAGAGCTTGCCTAAGCAAAGCCTTTGTCAATACCCGTAGGTCCAATTCACGAAAAGCACAACTTCACAATCCCTCAGCTTCACCATCAGAAGTTCAACAATACAAACCAAGGCAACTTGCTAGGAAGGAAACCAGAGACAAACCAAAGAACAATCCTAAAGCCTGACCTGAAACACCAACCTGAAGAGATGACACCAAGCCTAAAGCCCTGCTCAAGGAGCATGTCAAAGACCCGAGCCTGAGGAACCATCTAAGAGAAGCCGCCGGTGACAAACCCAAAACGACCGCCATAGAAGAGCTTAAATAATTGGACCAAAACTATGAAAACAACAATCAAATCTGAGATATGAAACAGAGGTAAGGCCGACGACGACGACGAAAAAATTCATCAGCCACCAACCAAAAAGAACGCTAGATTACTCGATCGGAAACTAGGTCTTTATCGTCGGATACTGTTTAAAAAGGGGAGAAAGTTCACTATTTGCTTATTTGTTTATTGACATTATTTTTTTATCATCTCACAATGTTATTTTATTTCTGTTTCGCTTTAATAAAGATAAAATGATATATACGAGAAAACATATACTCGACATTAGCCAATGGTAGTCAATTTGAACCAATGAGAAGTCGACAGCACATCCTTAAAACAAGCTCTAGCTTTCATTAATACTCTCTTTCCCAAATATCTCCTCCTTAAATAAAGAGTGGAAGAAGCACACTCTCTCTTCACATATTTCTTATCGTTTATAAAAGGAAATTAACAAAATAACTTTCCTAATTAGTTCAAGCTCGTCTTCGTCTCTCTCTCCCTTTGTTTGTTTGTTTGTATTTTTCTTAAAAATGGGAAGAGGAAGAGTTGAAATGAAGAGGATAGAGAACACAATCAACAGACAAGTGACATTTTCGAAAAGAAGAGCTGGTCTTTTGAAGAAAGCACAAGAGATCTCTGTTCTTTGTGATGCCGAGGTTTCCCTTATTGTCTTTTCCCATAAGGGGAAATTGTTCGAGTACTCCTCTGAATCTTGGTAATTACATATTTCCCTTTTTTGTATGACTTTGTTTTGCCCTAATTACTAGTTTTTTGCTTATTTAATTTAATGTCCTTTTATGGGTATGAAAAGTCATATTTTGTATCTAGTTTACTTGGATCGACGAACTGATCATATTAGTCAAACAATTGTTAGATAGTTTTATTGATATTAAAATGCTAATTTTAGGGCTCAATAAGGTGAAGTGAACCCTAGAATACAGACGGACCAATGTTTATGTTATTTTAATTTTTAGGGCTTAATAAGATCAAAGTGAAGTGATATATATATATATATATAGCTTTCCAAAAAAAAAACAAATCTTAACTGTCTTCTTGAATTCTAGATATGTTCATACTGCTCTAAGTGGATAGTTAAGTTGTTTAATTATATAAAAAAGGAGCAATGTTATGATCTAGACTAGTGTCTTTTGCCCTAAATTTGATGAAAGCGATTCTTTTGCTATAAATCTAACAATACCTTATCCGTAGTATGAGTACAAAATTTATAATTGTAGTCTCTTTATGGAAACCAAAAAAATTAATTTAACTATAAATCTAAAGTTAATAATGGTTTGTATGAGAAATTGAATTTGACAACTAACTCTAAGAGCACCCGCATTGAGAGTTCAATGCGGGGTTCACACACAAATCAAGAAAAAAAAACACACAAACCAATGAACCCAAGCTCTCTCTGATGAACCCGATTCATGAGGGGTTCGCCACGTGGCGACACCCCATTGGTCCGATTTTTTTTTTTAACGAAAAAAAAATTAAAAAATCAATTTTTTTTTTTGGTGAACTTTCATGGGTTCACCAATGCTGATGCTCTAAGTAGGGAGTCTTTGACCTCCGGAAATTAAAGCAAAAGAGATCATTGTTTTTTTTTCCTAGCAGCTAGCTATAAACAACTGTATATTCTTTATATAGTAATAAAAAATGATAAATTATATTTTTTTTAATGTTTATTAGTTATTACCTTATATGTCAATTCGTGCAACATGGTCTTGTAATATATAAAAACAAAAATTATTGAAGAACTTATTAGAACTCAAAGCTGGAGCATAGGGTACTTGGAGCAAGTAACTTCAGCAGGTCTTTACTTAAGTATGGGGTTGGTAATCTAGTTGTTTAGTGTTTAAAAATTGTAGGGTTAGCGTACAAACAGAGATCATAAATTATCTTTCTTCCTTAATAAAAATTTTAAAACTTTAATCGGAGAGCCTTCGTTAGCCTATGGCTCTATCTTCTTTCAGATCCAGAGATCATTCTACCAAATTGAAACTTGTTCTCCATGTCTTTTTTTTTTTTGGCAATGACACAAATGTATATAGACTAACTCTTTGTATAACCTCAAATTTATTTCTTAAACGATATTTACATTATTATATAAAAAAATCTTGAAGACTTTTAATTGCATAGTTAATTAAATAAGTAACCTATAAGACTGCATGCTTTATATGTATAATGTATTTACATATAATGGGGAGGAGAAATAGTTGCATATAAAATAAGTGGTCTTTGGTATCGCCGGATTACGCACGCTCGTTTAGTATTAAAACTTTTAAATGGTCTTAGAGCATGTTTATTCAGGTATCTTAGGTGGGATTCTTAGCCAAAAAAGTAGTGGTAGGCTCCACTTTTTTTAAAAAATCAGTACTTCAGATCCCTAAATAAGAAACGATTCTTGGGAGGTTTTTGCACTGTACGCGGAACCCACCGATACGTGGCGGCCCGCGATTGATTTTTTAAGTAGCTTTTTTAAATCAAAAAAAAATTGACAAAATTAAGAAACCCATAAGGATTTTTGGAATAAACATGGCCTTACTACTAAAACGTTTGTTTCTAGAAAAGAACTTTCATTTATCAAAAAAAAATGAAAAAAAAGAAAAGAACTTTTTATTCTTTTCTTGATCTTTAGAAATTTTTTGTTTGTGAAAACTCCTGTTACAATTCTTATGAGTATTTTTTTATCCAAAATAATTAAACAAGACTCTTGTAATAAGTTGAGAATATATTTGAGTACGTGGTATGCAAGATATATTGTTGGCTATAAATTGCGTCTAATTTTTTGAGTGAGTCAATCTAAAGTTACCCTACTATTAATAATAGCATGGAGAAGGTACTAGAACGCTACGAGAGGTACTCTTACGCCGAGAGACAGCTGAAAGCTCCCGAGTCCCATGGACAACATGGCCATGCTAACGTATGTTCGATTTCTCTATCAAACATTTTACATATATGTTTGGATCTTGCATGCGTTTTAACTTTAATAACGTAACAGACAAACTGGTCAATGGAGTATAGCAGGCTTAAGGCTAAAATTGAGCTTTTGGAGAGGAACCAAAGGTACTTAATTACTAGCTTACATTTTTGAAACGTACATGTAACATGTAAATATGATATTTAATTTTATTAATTAAACATTGAGAATAACAGGCATTATTTGGGTGAAGATTTGGAACCAATGAGCCTAAAGGAGCTCCAAAATCTTGAGCAACAACTTGACACGGCTCTTAAGCACATTCGCTCCAGAAAAGTATGTATATGTATATATCCACTCGAAGCATGCATGTGTATCCAAACTCTCTATGCCAATCTTTGAGTTTTTGTCTTTCTATATATGGAGTCTACTATTGTGTGGAGATTCTCTTATTTGAACTAATAAGCTTTTGGTCTCGTATGCAGAACCAACTCATGTACGAGTCCCTCAACCACCTCCAAAGAAAGGTATTACAAATCATTTCATATCTTAAGTCGTGTGTGTGTGTAACTCATACTATTTTTTTTTAATAAATACAATACATATATATTTGTACTTTAGGTTAATATATTAATTAGTTCTTAATCACTAGAGATACACATACATAGAAGCATGCATGAAACAAAGGTAACAATGGTTTAACTTTTGTGGAAATGACAGGAGAAGGAGATACAGGAAGAAAATAGCATGCTTGCCAAACAGGTGATCATTGATTTCTGGATTTGTGAACTGTTTCACAACTATTTTACTATTTACAATTATACTGTTCCACTCCACTTCAACCTAAATCTACGTACGTACCCTTAAGCTATACCATCTCTCTACTTTCGGCACCAACTCTTTTAAGAAAAAGAAGAATCAATCTATAGTATTTTCTTTTGATTAGAATAATCATGAGCCTAGCTGCACATGTAGGTGGGCTTTGTCCGTTTAGTATTAAGGTTGTCTCCCAGATTTGAACGTGAACTGTCTTCTCATAATTAACCATATGTAGTCCACATATGTATTTAACATACACGTTAGCTAGCAGCTCTGTTTGAAGTAGGCCATTCATCTTTGTGTATACTATTAAGAAGTATAAATTAATGCGTATCATGAAACTACTTATTTATGAGTACTGATACATTCAGATTCATATATATTTACATATTGGATTTCACTATAGTATGTAGTTGTAAAATATCATACTATATATAGTACTTCTATCCAAAAAAAATATATCATACTACAGACAAAAAAAATGTTTCCTTGAATAAATGGAATTAATTAGTTGCAAATATGAAACGAAAATAATGCCTTGCTATATTTAACTAGTAGAGTTATTTAGTTTGATAACATGTTTTCGGTTTGTGAATCGGTAGATAAAGGAGAGGGAAAGTATCCTGAAGACACATCAAAACCAATGGGAGCAGCATAACCACATCCGCCATCAACCGTCCAAGTCGCAGCCGCAGCCGCAACCGCAACCGCAATTGCATCCTTACATGATCTCTCATCAGCCATCTCGTTTCATAAATATGGGGTAACGGTAGTATTTCATTTTCCCATTATTGTAGGTTTTTTTTGTTTGTTTCTGTTACTTTAATCAATAGTGTCAAATTAAAAACAAAAGAAGCAAAACTATTGGTGTCAAATTTTCATATTTATGGTTGATGAATTATTGATTTTGTGTCAAGTCCAAGACGTTATTTTCTTGTTTTCTTGCTAAGGTATAACGTTACTGTCATCTATTTATCAATTTGCCATATGATTTTTGTGATTTCAGAGGTCTATACCATGGAGAAGAAGATGCAACAGGGATGAGGAGGAACGATATCGATCTGACTCTTGAACCCATTTACAATTTCAACCATGGATGATTCGCCGCTTTAATCGATTCCATATGTCAATCAATATAAAATAATATGAGATGATCAGCATATTTTGGCTATATATAACTATAAACATCGGTTAGTTATTTTACATTAATGTACTTTGGCATGTCCCAAAGTATGATTTGATATCATGATATCAACAGCAGAACTATTAATTGTTCCAACCTTCTCTATATATTTATACACTTTTTCTATTAAATAAATTTGATCGAGCAAGATCAATGGCCCGAAAATGTTTTGCAAACGCTCACTTTAGTTTTTCAGCCCTTTTACGCATTTAGGAAATTTTTGCATCGCAATTTGCACTCGAAAAAAATAATTTGAAATTAATCTCTCGGTACATATTTTCAAGAATTTTTTTTCTTTCTGATAACCGCGAAGTTCCGAGTCAAGGTCCCCACGTCTTCGTGGACGGAGATCAGAGCATGTAAATTAATCTCCTCCGGATCAAACATGTCATCCACTCTTACTTTTTTCATTGGATCTAACACCACTAACCAATATCTATTTGATTATATCGTTTTTGGCTATGGAAAAAATAAAAATAAGTGAAACTATTATGGCATCTTTGCCTAGAAACAAAAAAAAAAGGAGTTTATGATTTTATTTATTGAATTCATCCGAACTAACAGAGTTCAAACCCGTAGCTTCCGCTTGACAAAGCATGAGTAGTTTTATTGCATAATTAATAGTTTTTTTGTAATAATTTTCAGCCAAAAACATTTTTCAAACCTAGTCAAAATTTTACGTCACTCCATTCCAATAGGGATAATAAAAATTGCTAAAAATAAGTTTTCAAAATCTAGTTATTTTTTCAAACCTAGTTAAAAAAAAATTTACCCGAGTTGATTGATATTTAAAAATTGCCAGTCATGTGTAATGTTATGTTACGTTTTATTTTGAGTTGAATTATTTCAACTTTGTCGGATAGATCGTTTTGAGATGGTTTCAAGTCTCATCATCAGTGTTTAACTTAACATCAAAGAACCTTTTTAAAAATGATGGCAAAAAATAAAAGAGAACTGAATTTGTTGCAAATGCCATTTAATTGTTCTAGCTTTTTTAATTTGGTAAAATGTGAATTATATACCAAATGATTAATTGTTTGCGGCTTATGCGAAGGAGAAATGATGTAGAGACCCCCCAAAATATTGAAAAAGCCTACGGAAACAAAGAGTGTTGGATAACAATTCAAAGTTACTAGCTATGAGGTAGCCAATCAACAATTAAAGTTGACAAGTTTTTACGATTTATCCTTGTAAGGATATTGTCTCTAATGTTTCTATCGAGTTGCTTGAAGAGTTGCTCTGCTGTGATCTCATTATCTCTGTGGAAGCGGTTGTTTCTCTCCCTCCAGAGTGTAAGTGGAACTCAATCTTTTGAATTTGAAATCATAGTATTATTGATTCATTGTTTTTCAATCGGATACAGAGAGCAATACATAGAGTCTCTTCTTATACAACTTACTCATACTCTAATCTTCTGCCACTTGTGCTAATCCGGTTGAATCAATGTCATCGAAGGCGTCAAACTTGTTGGATACCGTTATTTGATACCTTGTACGATTGTTCACATCTTGCCTATGATCCTTATCGTCGATCCTTTTGCCAGTTCTTTTTTTTTTGTCTTCTTTTGTCGGAAATGATGACCGTTGTTTTTTTTTCATCAAATCTCATTTTCATTAAGCTTCCGGGAGAAACCATTCTTCTAGGGAAGGCCGGATAGTAACCGTGGGGCTTACATGAATAGAGGTTGAGCCGCTTACTCTTGCACTTTTGGCAAGGCTATCGGCTCGAGAGTTTAAAACTCGAGATACATGGAAGATATTAAAGTACGAAAAGTTACATTTAAAACTTTGAAAATCATCCAATTCTGCTGCAAAGGAAGGCCAAGCAGATGGATTGACAATCAATGAAAACAGATGCATACAATCCGTAGCGAAAGTCATCTCTGTCAGAGAGAGAGCGACCATACACTCCATAGCCCACTAAGTCCTTCGAGCACGGTATGAATTGGGGTAAGTGATGTTATCATATTTTCGTGTTTTAGGACTAAGTTTTAGATGCTT
>OVAN01008811.1:3875-17477 GCA_900406275.1 Anastatica hierochuntica | reverse complement strand
GAATAAGACCCTTAACTTCTTTGTTAATTGTGTCTGTCGAATTGCTCTCCGTGTATGCTTTTTGCATACTTTATATCCGTTCTCGTTTTCGATTTGTATTCGCTCACGTTAATCTATCTTACGAATCCTATTACTTGTTCACCGTTAATTCATATCGCTTCGCAATCTATCTCGTATTTCGTATTTTGTTATCTAACTTACTCACGATTTCTGTCTTATTGTCTTCGCAGTTTATTTTCGTATTTCTTATTCAATAATTCGCTAATACGCTGTCTCGATCTGTTGATCTTTGGCTAACAGAGTCCGTGAACCACATAACATTGACAGTGAGAATTTCGGTTCCCACACGTACACGCTTTCCCATTTAGCTTGGTATTTATACATGAGCTTCATGATTATCCCACCAAGAATTGGATATATCATGATTATCTGCAGAATATATGCATATTTATCTAAAATACATGTCATTATCTACTAGTTTAAATAGCGAAAATAAGGGAGAGGCGGTGGTCTGCTGGCTTCCAGCTTCCGGCTAGGCTTGGTCGTCTGACTTCCGGCTTCCGGCTATGGTACGTCTTCTGACTTCTTGCTTCTGGACATTCCCCTGCTTTGAGGTCTTACTGCTGTACTTCATCTAAGTCTGGAGAATTCCCAGGACCTAAATTACTCCCAACAGAAGCTAATCCAAAACAGGTCTCGACAATTGATACATTACCTTCTCCTCGGAATTCTAAAGAAGTTCAACGTCTTATTGGCCAAATTGCCGCTTTGAACCAGTTTATCTCCAGATCAACTGATAGGTGTTTGCCTTTCTACCAACTCCTCAGAAGTAACAAGCGGTTTGAGTGGGATGATAAATATGAAGAAGCATTCAAGAAGCTAAAGCAGTACTTGTCAACTCCTCCCATATTATCAAAGCCTAAGGAAGGAGAGGTACTCTATTTGTATATTGCGGTTTCAACCTATGCCGTGAGCAGCGTGTTGGTCAGAGAAGACCGAGGGGATCAGAAACTGATCTTTTACACTAACAAATCCTTGATTAGAGCAGAAACTCGGTACCTTACTCTCGAAAAGCTGGCTCTGTCATTAATCACTTCAGCCAGAAAGTTGCGCCCCTACTTTCAGTCACATGCTATTGTGGTCTTTACAAATCAACCTCTCAAGAAGATTCTTTACAGTCCGAGTTTATCAAGTCAGTTGGCAAAATGGATAGTTGAACTTAGTGAATATGATACTGAATTTTGATGTCGAACAAGTGCAAAATCACAAGTGTTGCCGATTTTTTGATTGAGTTACCAGCCGAGCTCACAAATGAATCTTCAGAGAATGATCAGTGGTCCCTATACGTTGTCGGGTCGGCATCTAAGCACGAATATGGGATTGGTATTCGGCTCATCACTCCAGACAATGAGCTTCTTGAGCAGTCATTCCGGTTGAATTTCCTGGCATCAAACAATGAAGCCGAGTATGAGGCTCTGTTGGCAGGTTTAAGACTAGCAAAAGAAATTGGAGCAAAAAAGGTTCAGGCATACTGTGACTCTCAGCTTGTAGCTAATTAGTTCAATGAGGAGTACAAAACACGAAATTAACGGATGGATGCCTATCTCAAGTTGGTACAAGATCTGGCTAAGGAGTTCAAATCCTTTTCTTTGACTAAGATACCTCGGTCAGATAACTCTTTTGTCGACGCTCTTGCTGCACTAGCTTCTACTTCAGATCCTAAGGTTCGACGAACTATACCAGTTGAAAGTATAGACCAGCCGAGTATCGAACTACCAAAGGATGATTGCATGTTTTTTGACACAATTGCCGAAGACGATGTAATTGAAAAAGATCAAGCAGAGCCATCTGTTTTGGAACCTACATAACCTGATTGGAGAGATGAGATCATCAATTATCTAGAAGATGGGGATTTGCCGGCTTGTAAATGGGCATATTGACGTCTGAAGGCTAGAAGTGCACAATATTGTATGATGGATGGACATTTGTTATGAAAGAGTTTTTCTGGGCCACTTCTTGCTTGTGTTGGAAAGAATGAAGCTTGGAAGATAATGATGGAAATTCACGAAGGTGTAGCCGGGAACCATTCAGGTGGCCGAGCTTTAGTTCAAAAGGTTTGTAGCCAAGACTTCTATTGGCCGACGATGGTGGCAGATTGTGAGAAGCATATGGAAAAATGTGAAAATGCCAAAGGCATGGGCCAATGATCAACTCCCCAACCGACTACATGTTAATCTCGGTGGCTCCATATCCATTTATGAGATGGGCAACGGACATCATTGGACCTTTGCCACGTTCTCGACAAAAGGAATATATCATGGTTCTGACTGACTATTTCAGTAAATGGGTTGAAGCTAAGGCATATAAAAGGGTAACAACAAATGACGTACATAAGTTTTTTTTGGAAGAATATCATCTGCCGACATGGGCTGCCATATGAAATTATTACCGACAATGGGTCTCAGTTTACTTCAGATAAATTTGAGAACTTTTATGCACGATGGAAGATTAGGCTTAATAAATCAACACCGTGATATCCATAGGGTAATGGTAAAGCTGAAGCAACAAACAAAAGAATTATGGATGGTCTTAAGAAAAGGTTGGAAGCAAAAAAGGGTTTATGGGCCGACGAGTTACATGGCGTACTTTGGTCACATCGAATGACTTCATGAACTGCAACCGGGCAAACTCCTTTTTCTTTGGCTCATGGGATGGAAGCAATGGCATCGGCCGAGGTTTCAATCCTAAGACTCCGACGATCAATCTTGGCACTTAACGAAAATTTGAATGAAGAGATGATGAGAGAACACCTTGAACGAGCTGAGGAAATCTGAGATCAGGCTCTCCTCCGGGTTCAAAATTATCAACAAAAGGCTGCCAAGTACTATAACTCCAGAGTCAGACGTCGGCATTTTGCAGAAGGGGATTTGGTATTGAGAAAGGTTTTCGAGAACACGGCAGAACAACCAATCACTAAGTTAGCAGCAAACTGGGAAGGTCCGTACATCATATCCAAGATTGTGAAGCCGGGTGTCTATGAGCTGCTACAAATGAATGGGACAAGGTGCTACATTCGTGGAACGCTATCAACCTCAAGCGATATTATTATTAACTTCTTCAAATGTAGCAGCAAACTGGGAAGGTCCGTACATCATATCCAAGATTGTGAAGCCGGGTGTCTATGAGCTGCTACAAATGAATGGGGACAAGGTGCTACATTCGTGGAACGCTATCAACCTCAAGCGATATTATTATTAACTTCTTCAACATACAGCCTCGGTTTAACGTCGAGCATTAAAAAAACCGACGATACTCGTTCTTTGTAATTGAACTACGATTGGCTTGATTCCTTTCAAGGATACGTAGGCAGCCTCACCGAGGTTCAGCTGTACTTATATAAAATTTATGATCTTTAAAAAGACTAAGTATAAAAACAAAGTGGCCAATTGATCTCACTATCTTCAAAAACCGAGCTCTTTCTCGTCAAATACATTCCACATGAACTTAACTGATTTTGGTAATACTAAACTCGGGTGATGGCCCAACCGATCTTCCTTGCAATATTTGTTTCTCATAAACTGGTGGACTGATCATCCTAATGACTAACTTGTTCCTTTAGCTTTAATGCTATGTAACTTAAAAGTCTAAATTGCCCAATTGATTCCATTAAAGCCGAGTCAATTCTTGCAAATAAACTGGGTTGTTATTTGTAACTCGGTAGGTTATGTTTGATTAAAGAAATGCTCAAAATATTTTTAAAACAAAATTTGAATCCGACAAAGAAGTTCATTCATTTAAAAAAAATAATAACCAGAAGCCGAAGTCACATACGACTTCGGCAGAATAAAGAGTAAAAAAACGAGAAGAAGAAGTTACAAATTATAAGATGAGAAATTCTAAAAACAAAAAGAGAGGCCGAGGGTTAGGCTTCTGGAATGTTAGAAGCTACCGACTTCAGCCCAACAACTTCGGTCGGAGAGAGGGACCCTCGATTTCTCCCATACTGACCAAGGAGAGCATCTTCAGACAGGCGCTGAATATCGAGATCTTCATCGTTGAGGTCCACCACCTCCATTTTGTCAACAAACTGCTTTTGTGTAGCCATGTTCTCGGTAACCTCAGCCAGATAGTCGACAGGCGGATCAATAGAGTAATCTGTTTTAAGATACTCTAATAAGTCCACTTCCGCCTCGAATTTAGCTAAGAGGAATTTCTGATGCTCGGCCGCTTTCATCTCGTCTTTAAAGCGTTTGGCCTTGAGAAGGGACGCCTCGTATCGGACCAAAAGAAGCGAGAGCACCTTCTTGCGCTCATTGGCAACCTCGCGTTCCCGACTCTTTCGGAGCCTCTCCTGTTCCCCCAGAGAGCCTGTTCTCTAGGTCTTTCTCAAGAATCCAAGCTTTTTGAGCTATCTTGAACTCTCTGCTATCCTAGGCCCTGTATTATCGAGTTTCAACCAGTTGCCTTTTGATCTTGGCAAACTCTTCTCTCAGCTTCCCAGACTTCTCGCTCTCAGCCTTAAAAACGACCCTTACTCTCTTTTCGACATCCTTTTCGAATGTCTGCTCCTTTGCTTTGAAGTCTTGAACCAAGTTATCATAAGCCTCGACAACCTGATTAGTAAGGGCTCCAGCCTAAAAAAAATAACAAAAAAAGCACTTAGCAAAATTAGCAGTGGGAAGTATGCACAAAAAAATGCTAAGTGCTGAAACAACCGATAATGAGAATCTACCTCGGTAAAGGATTTAGACATATCCTTAAAAAGACCCGAGAAGTGCAACTTTTCAACTGGAGTCACCGAAGACTCCAAGGTATTGATCTTCCTAAAGAGGGAGGCACACTCACTAGCATCCTCCACTAGTCGAGGACCTTTCAGCTTCAGATTAACCCTCTTAGGTGGAGGAGGGGGGGGGGTCCTGTTGGGACCGAGAAGGTTGAATTTCAGAAGACTAGATCTTCTTCTTCTTCTTTGCTCCTTCACCAGCATCAGGAGTCGCCCTTTTATGTTGACGGCTAGCCACCATCTCTTTGTCATCTCCAGAGAGCTCTGCATCTTTCTCTCTAGAAGTCAGTACAGCATCCACCAAGGCTAGCTATTCCTTGGTCCAGTTGAGGCCCTCAGGGTTCGTCTCGGTAACTTTTTGAGCAGTGGTGATTGCCGGGACAATTGAGAGAGGGTCGACCGCTGTGATCGGCGCTTTAGGGGAAGGTTTGGGAGCGTTCTTCTCGGAAGTGTTAGTCGGGGTACTGGCCGGAGGGGCTTGCTTTTTTGAAGCAGTTTCTTGAAAAGGTTCACCAGAAGGCTTCTCGGTCTTTTTTCTTTGAGCACTCTCTGGGTTCTCCTCCTTCTTCCTCGACTTTCTTGGAACCTTCGGGAGCTGCGTGGAAACTTTTCCAATCATAGCTCTCGGTCTGTCTGGGAAATCTAAAAAAAAGAGAGGAATTTTGTTAAGTCTTTAAAACCGAGAAGTGAAAGAACTTAAAACTGACGATTATACCGTCAGAAATTCTGTTAAGGCTTATTGCAAGTCTCTTAACGTGGATCTCGGGCCAATTGTGAATGCCGAGATGTTGGATGCGCTCGATGTTCTCGGCAAATTCTGGAGTAAAACCTCTGAGTGGAATAATTTTAACTGCAAAAAAGAACCGAGAAAACAGAGGATTAGAAAAATTTGAAAATTTTCCTACGTAAAATTTCTCCAAGACCACTACCAGGGTTTGGATTCCAAAGAAGTCGGCATCTCCTTTCACAGTCAACAACTGAGGTCTTATTGACCTTCATGTAGAAATAGTGAGTATGCCGATTATAGGTCTTGGAAGTCTCCCCGGTAATTACTTTTCTCTAGAAATTGGCGTAGAAAGTGCCGACTAGGGTTGAGTTTCTCCCTATGCGAACAAACTCGTCGAATAATTTCTGGTTGATATCGATACCGAGCTCAGAACCCATGACGAAGATGCTCACCATGTTACGCACAGCCGAGACCGTTAACTGGTTGTGGGCAATGTGCCTAACCCGACAGAAGTCAGTAAAGAGCTCGGGGAGGGGGATCCAAAGCCCACTGAATCTATAATAGGACTCATATAAGCAAGTCCAGTCTTCTGGACAAGTGCAGAGGTGTTCATGCTCCTCGGGAATCCTAACCACAAAGCCTGGAGTCGAGTGTCGCCAGGGAATTGTGATATCTAGACTCTCGGTCGTCGATAAAGTCTTTCCAATCAACCGAGGAGGTCAAACTTTCTTCTCGGCTTTACCACTCTCAGTATCTTCAACCTTCACCTTTTTTGGAGGTTTCCAGCTATCAACCCAATACTTTGGTGGAGTATAGTCTGAGTTTGAAGATATGACAGCATGGGAATGATCGAGGAGTTCTGGAGGAGGATTTAAAGGAGCAACGAACTCAGCGTCGGCCCTCTCGTCCTTGGGTACGTAACCGACGGTTTCGTCACCTCTCCTTTCAATGTTGGCCTTGATTACATTCCACTTCTCGGAGAAGTTGTCGAAGTCGGGAACAGAGCTAGAGGCCGATTTTTTTGAAGAAACTCTTTCCTTGGAGACCTTGGCCTCCAATGAACCAGAAGAAGAGGAATGAGAAGAAACGAATACAATCGACATTACAGGAATAAAACAATGGAACAACGGAAAAAGTAAGGAGAATCCTAGAGAGAGAAAGAAGAGAGAATGGAGAGCTCTACCTTTTCGCAAATGGAGAAGAAGTGATGAAGTGAAGGAAGGGAAGAGAATTTATAGAAGACGAGGAGGAAACTGAAGGGTCCAACGCAATGATGACCTAGAACGCTTCTCGAGATAAACAACTCACTCGCGTGGACCCATCAATCTTTCACCACACTTTAAAACCAGTAACTGAGTGACACGTGTACTAGTCTTNTGGGGGGGGGGGGAGAACTGATGGACCTGAGCTCGACACAAAGGTGACAGCCTAGTTGAAAGACTGATGGGCCTCCAGATTTAAGAAAAAGCCCACTGAGAAAATTTGGAAGAATTGACTACGTGTCAGAAAAACGGCCCATCTCCTCGGCCCGGATAGAAACCGAGAAGTGACCTACAAGCATTTAATGAAGGCTCAGCAAAGGAGCCTCTTATCATTTAATGCATCCCACTTTCTCAGCAAAGGAGCCTCTTATCAGAAAAGGACACGCGTAATAAATGCAGAGGCCTCGGCATCACTTCCAACTGATGCATGCCAAGAGAAGACAAGAAGAAACTTGAGCTTGACACGTGGATTCTACCTCGGCTAAACTCCATAAATATGTCGGATTATTGTAGATTTAAGACCACTATAAATAGATAGCAAAGCTCATTAAGAAAGGGGTTCAAAAAATTAGAGAGAGAAACCGATAACAAGACTATTGTAGAGAGATAAACATTTCTGTAATCACGTCTAATCAATAAACATCTTTTCAAAGCCTCGGTTAGATTACCGAGCTTCACTTTGATGTCATACCGAATTACTTTGTCGTAAGAACTATGAACTCGGCTAATATAAGTTAAAACTGAGTTCATACAAGGAGCATACAAAAAGATAGATGTCATACCGAAGTGTTGTGTCGACCTCAGGATTTCTAAAAGTCAGAGGATCAAGTCAAAGAAGGGTCCTCGGTTCATCACTCTCTAAGGTATATGTATAATATCGCTCCCATTTTCCTCCTGTCGTCGTTTATAACCATGAAGATCAAAACTATTTACTTGCAAAGACTCAATCACTCGCATCATATTTTTCGAGTTATAGGTGTTAATTTGGTGACTCGAGAATAGTCGAATGTCATATTTAGAAAAGCAAAATCGACTATGAACCAAAAGCCAATGGGGTCTTTGACAAAAATGAAATCCATGGAAGAAATATGGCAAAAGCAAATGTGGTCTTTGCAATCCAATCTTGGTATTCATGCTTCTATTTCTTTTGTTATGGATTAACAATTTTGCCCACCAATCCATTAAACTTTGAAATCATTAAACATCTTCAACTTTTTTAACATTGAAGTCACGCTCTTTGCAACATTCACTATTGTGCCTACGTTTTCGTTGTCCTAAAGCTAGATAAAAAAAATAGTTTTGAAATTAAATGGTAATTGATAAATAAGCATGTGTTTGTTTTTTTTTTGGTCAACCTTACACTAATTAGAATGTTTCTCTGACATTGGTTGCCCAATTCGGAAGTTAAGAAACTACAAAATATAATCATGATAAGAGAGTATGGGAGCTTCGATCCAGAAAATATGTTTGTGTGTTCGTCGTGCGCGGAATGGTGGGTAGTGAGAAACCTGTGAAATGGTTCCGTAAAATTTGAAAAATCATAAATAAACGTATAAAGGGCTGGCCAATTGTTCTGGTTCTGAATTATATTAGTAAGTTCCACACACTCTGTCTGGAACATTTGGCGGTCTATTTTTCTACTCTGTAATTCTGACATCGCCCACAGCAGGGCCTTCATCTCAGAATACAATTGTGAGAGACTTCGTCAATGGCATTTCACCCCACCAAGATTATCTTGTTATCCCTATCTTGGCATATCCAACCAAGTTCAGAAGTTGGGTCATACTAGTTCCAAGAGCCATCTAAACGGAAAATTAAACCATTTGAATTTTTAGTTTCTACAAGTAACCGCTCATCGGCAGGAGTTTATATTGCATGCACTTCTTTCCAGGCTATAAAATTACTCTATGCGTTCCTTTTAATTTCGTCCACTTCTAATTGTACCCCTTGAAAAACTTTATGATTTCTTGCTTTGCATTTTAGCCATAATATCCATGGAAAGATATCATGGGGATCTCTATCGTGATCCCTCAAAGGATTTCGTCAAAAGAGAAAGTCCATATTAATGTACAGTGAATCTGTTGGGAAAATCTCTGGTCTCTCCTGACTCCTACAGAAACTCCAAATCTGTGTAACCGAATTACATTCAAAGAAAACATGATTAATTGTCTTATCAGGAGAGCCACATTGTTTACCTACTGTGTCTCGCACTGTAATCCCCTATTAACTAGTCATGTTGTTACTGCCAAGCTCCTTGTAATGATTTGCCAAATAAGATTTTGTATTTTCAGAGGGCACTTTATTTTCCATGAAAATGCCTTCAAAGCCTCCAGACCTGGCCCCCAACCATTATTATTTATCTGTGTTATCTCCAAGGAGTTAAGGAGTTTGTATCCCGATTTAACTGTTGTCTAGATTTTGTATAATGTCATACCAAACCATCATAAGTAGTAGTTTGACATGGATATACCCTGAATTAATTATATTGGTAGATGTCAATCCCTCATTGTTGGATTGTTTAAATGTTGAACTTGTAATCTAGGATGCCATACACTGTCTCGACCTCTTGCTGGACGCGGTATTACATGCAGGATCCATGGGTCTTGCCATATTGATGTACTTATGCTCGAACCTATATGTATTTGAAACCCTTGCCTAAGCAAAGGTTGTGTTAAAAAAAACTATTCCACCAGAAGGAGGGTAAAGAAGGTTTACTTAGCGTTTAAGGGTGAATATTCCTAAAATATCTTCCTCGTAAGACTCGAGCAACCAATGACCCTAGAAACTGAACTAGCCTCC
Organism: Anastatica hierochuntica; assembly: GCA_900406275.1. Lineage (NCBI taxonomy): Eukaryota > Viridiplantae > Streptophyta > Magnoliopsida > Brassicales > Brassicaceae > Anastatica > Anastatica hierochuntica. The sequence continues at coordinate 7,906 of OVAN01008811.1, read as the reverse complement.
AATATTGTTTGGCCAATAAAGCCGTATTAAAATCTTTGAGATATTTAAATCCTAAACCTCTGTCCTCTTTTGGGACTCATAATTTGTCTCATGCAACCCAATGGAGACCGCGGTTACATCCATTGGAACTCCACGAGAATTTTAAAATCGCACTGGTTAACTTTGAGGTTAACACTTGGGGAAGCTTGAAGCATGACAAGACATAGTTGGGTAGCAATGGAGCAACTGATTTAATCAGAATCTCCTTGCCCCCTTTTAACAGAAACGTGGATGACAATCCATTTACTCGCTCTCCTAACCTTTCGAGAGTATAGTTAAAGATCTTACTCTTGGACCCTCTCAAGCTTTGGGGGATCCCTAGATAAGCGCCCATACCACCTTCTTTAGTGATGCCTAGATGATTTTTCATCATCTCCTTAATTTGTCCCGAGACATTTCTTCCAAATATAACTGATGACTTACCAAAATTTATTACTTATCCCGAGATATTCCCATAATCCCTCAAAACATCCAAAATGTCCTGACACTGCGATGCCTTTGCCTTACAGAAGAAAAGGATACCATCAGCGAAGAGTAAATGAGATATTTCTGGGATATAATGTGCTATCTTGACACCCGTTGTAGCATTATCCTGTTCCTTTCGTTTTATTTTTGCAATAAGTATCTCCGTGCATATAATAATAAGATACGGTGATAAAGGATCATCTTGCTTTAGTCCTCTCCGGGGAAAAATATTTCTCTTCGGTCGACCATTAAAGAAAACTTTATATGATACCGATCGAACACACCATATTAACCAAGAGATTCACATCTGTCCAAAACCCAATTGTTGCATAAGTGCTTCCAGAAATGACCACTCTATATGGTCATAGGCTTTGCTCATGTCCGTCTTAATGGCCATAAATTCATAGCAACACTTCTGGTTGGTGCATAAATTAACCATGAAATATTTCATATCAATTAAAATATTATCCATAATCAACCTCTCAGACACAAAAGCCAATTGTGTCTCTGAGATGATGGATAGAAGGACCATTTTTAGCCTCAGACATAATATTTTTTAAATGATGTTGTAACCCACATTACATAAGCTAATCGGCCTATTTTTCGTCATTCTCTTAGGTTGATTCGTCTTTGTTATGAGACAAATATTTGTCTCATTCAAGCAGGCATCAAACCCTCATGAATGAAAAAAATCTTGAACCAGTTTAACCAGGTCTTCCTTTAAAGTCCTCCAGTAATTTTGTAAAGACAAAGTTCTCATCCCATTAGGCCTAAATGCCCTTTCAGGATGCATAGAAAAAAGTGCATATCTCATCTCCATCTTTGTAATCCCTAGTTAATATTTGGTTCATGTTATCTGTAATAACATGATCAACATTTTCGAGAATTTGGGTAAAATCGCTTGTCCTAGTATGTTGGAATATATCATCAAAGTACTCAATCACGATGTTTTCCATTCCTTGTAGAGATTCCTCTTAGGATCCTTGTGAGTTCAGTAATCCCGAGATTCAATTACATTCTTGCCTTTATTTAGTTGCATCCTGAATTTTTTTTTGTATTTCTATCTCCTCATTTAACCATAAATTCCTACTCTTTTTTCCAATAAATTTCTTCTTCTTTATAAGCTTCTTGAAGCTTCCTTTTAATATCTACAATAATACCCTGAGGAACTGAGTCGTCATTTTGAGCTTCCTCCAGCTTAACTTTCAGTGCCTCAATCTTCTCCTTTCCTGATGGGGCATTATTCTTCCGCCACCAGGAGATTGAGTTTCTGCAGTTATGTATTTTTTTCCACAAAAGTAGGCACCCTAAAATTCTTTGTGCGTTGCTTTTGCTTGCTAGAATACGACCAACGAAGCTTTAAAATTCATAAGCTCGTTTCCTAACAATCATACAATCCGCAAGCGCACGTATATGTTATTGTAGTACTTAGGCGTCGAACCAAAAGAAGCAAACCTTAGCTAGATAAGTTCAAACTTTAAGAATGCACAATCGATCTTAAGATAATCAAATAAGAAAAAGAGGGTTTAATTTTTGTAATTAAAGGATGACTAATCAAATTAAGCAAGCATAAGTAGACAAGGAAAGTAAAGCATAAAAGAAAAGTAAAGCATAAGTATAGACCAAAATAAACAAGCAAGTAAAAACAATAAGATAGACATGGATTTGGTAAATGGTCATTAATTTGATCCGATTAAGTAGCTAGGTAATGGTGCAACAAGAGAAATCAACAAGAATTCAATCTCACGACTATGGGATCAGTGCTTGAGCTAATACCACTCGCGTGGCTAAAAGTCATACTTGCAAGCTAACATATTTCACTCAACTCTCGCTTCTTGTGATCATTTAGCAAGAAATCATTAAGAATCATTCCACTTTGTCATCAAACTCCCTAGATATCAACTCTATTTGGCTAAGCTAATTTTAGCATACTTTAGGCTCTCCTAGACATTTAATCGAACACCTCTCGAGCGTGAAATGTATACATGTCAAAATCTAGTTTTTATCCTAGATCTAGCATTAAGAACACCTAAGCCATAGAGATCTAAGTCCTATTTATCACTAAATATCATTACCTAACAAAAAATCATGTCAAATCTACCATCCCAAAAAATCCAAGAAAAGACTACTCACACAACATGTGAGAGAAGAGAGAAGAGATGAGAAACATAAGCACGATTTAGTTGATAAAAGATTTGAGATACAAAAATATAAAGAGAGACTCTTAATCTTAAAGATCAAGAAAATAAACTTAGAACATCAAGAAAAGTGGTGAAAAGTTGATAAGAGAAGTGTTGGTTATGTTCTTGGAGACTAAGAGAGGTAATTATACAAGTGGGGTGTAAAAGAGTGCCCTAACGTTAAAAACTGCTGAAACGCATGCCACTATCAATCCAACGCATGCGCTAATCGACCATGCTGGTCGATAGTGGCATGCATTGTCAGAAAACTATCTAACGCATGCGGCTATCGTTCCCATGCATGCCACTATCGACCATGGGGTCGATAGCCACATGCATTGGCACTTCCCACATGCAATTGGCACTTCTTTACTCTTTTGATGGCTCCTTTGATTCCACACTTCCCATATGCAATTAGCACTTCTTTCCCTTGATTCTTGGCCTTAAATCCATTTTGAATTCATCCATTTAGCTCCCCATAGAGCCACTCTGAATGTTCACCTACAAATGCAAATAAATGCATGTAAATGCAACAAATCGTAATACTAGACTCTGAACGTAAACTAAATGGATTTTGTCACTAAAATGCATTATGTACAATCTAAATGAAATCAAAACATGGATAAAAGAAGCTTATTAATGCATGAAATTATGTACACATCAACTCCCCCGGACTTGTCCTTTGCTTGTCCTCAAGTAAACAACAAAGACCAACCCCGTAAGTGAGGTTTCAAAATGGGAATTCAAAGCTAGTTTAGAAAGGAATGTCTTATGCTCAATATCCTAAAGAGAAGTAAAATAGTGCATGGATCAACAAAGACTCATCGTATTTCGCCATATTCATTACAAAACCTTCTTTAGGAACCTAGGCTAGGCATCCACAAGTCACTTCCTCAACCAATCCCATTTACATTCAATTAAGCTTTCAGATGTGTTCTTTAGTTATGGGCAATTATCTAATCCATTTGGCTAATGAGGTAAGACCACAAAATTTAAATAAAAGACCTCTTGATGAAATTCAAGCCCAAAATAAGTGATATATTCTATGCTCAAAGGGGGTGACGAAATTCAGAGGAAGAGGAGCCAATTTTATGTTCAAACTTTGTATTTAATGTCTGTTTTGATTTCCTAGGCTTTGTGCATGTACAAGCCTTTAGTTCTCATGCTCTCTCTCTCTCTCTCTCTCTCTCTCTCTCTCTCTCACTCACTCACTCACTCTCTCTCTCTCTCTCTATCTCTTGTCTTCTTTATATTTTCGTGGCCTCTCTTGTAGAAAACTTATCAAGCACTTTCTTATTCTAAAATTTTCTTTCTGAAATTTGTTTAATCAAAAGCTTGTTTAGTGTA
>OVAN01008810.1:0-17711 GCA_900406275.1 Anastatica hierochuntica | reverse complement strand
CAGAGAGGCCAACACGCCCATGAGTACTACACTAAAGCTATCCAGAGATGAAACCGGTGAGGATGTGGATTCAAAAATGTATAGAGGTATGATTGGTAGCCTTCTGTATCTAACAGCAAGTCGACCAGATCTAAGTCTGAGTGTGGGAATGTGCGCAAGATATCAATCAAAACCTAAGAAGTCTCATCTTGAAGCAGTTAAAAGAATCATCAGGTACGTCAAAGGAACAACCAATATGGGTTTGTACTACGGCAAGGGATCTAATCAGAACTTGGCTGGTTACTGTGATGCTGATTGGGTTGGGAGCATTGATGACTGAAAAAGTAAAAGCGGAGGATGCTTCTTTCTCAGAAATAATATGATCACTTGGTCTAGCAAGAAACAGAACTCTGTATCACTATCTACTGCAGAAGCCGAGTATATTTCAATGGGAAGTTGCTGCACTCAACTTATATGGATGAAGCAGATGGCTGCAGATTACGGGATGGACTCAGGATAATTTCTGGTCTACTGTGACAACAAAAGTGCTATATACATTTCCAAGAATCCTATGCAACACTCAAGAACTAAGCATATTGACATTAGACACCACTTCATCAGAGAACTTGTGGAGGAAAAACAGGTAGTGATTGAACATGTTGTCACTGATTTGCAATTGGCTGACTTATTCACAAAACCATTGGATTTTAATCGATTTATCATTTTAAGAAACTCAATAGGTGTGTGTGAAATATAACGTGTTTGTTGAGTATGCAGAATTGATGCAGGCACTGTAACAGGCGTATAAAAGGCTTTGACTGTGTGTGGAATCTAGTATCCTAGGTGGAAAAAAGCTGCGAATTGTGCCGTCATGCCCTGAAAGGTACAGGTTTCAAAGTCTTTTGAAATCTGTCTTGCACCTGAGAAGTCAAGTGATGGTGCAAGCTCTACTTGTCAATATTTGTGGCAGTGGTTGTACTAGAGGAAAAACCCAATGATAGTACAGGTTGTAATCGCTGAAAGGCTTACATCGACCAAAAAAAAAATCCAGCTTCTTTCTATGACAGATAAAGGTTGAAAACTGACTAAGGGCATGATAAATGCATGACAGAGTGAAAGTTATCCATCAAAGGCATGATTACCAGATGTTACAAGTCTAGAAGAGCTTAGTAATGCCCTGTATCAAGATGCTAAGCTAATATCTGTAGTACTTCAGGAGAAAAAGGTTTGCAAAACATTAAGAAATATGCATAGTAGAGTCTATTTATTTTGCTCAAAGAAGTGACACATGTGACATCAATACCGTTTAACTCTTGCAAAATTTATTGATGTTTAGTGGTTGTGTTGATCTTGTTCTAAAAGTTGTGTGTTGCTAATTAATTGTCTAAAGTGTTGCAGTAGATTTCAGAGTATTCGAAACTGTCTCATAAATCCGGTTATCTCAGCCCGGTTATTTTGGTTCGCAAAAGAGAGGGACAGAATATTTGGAAAATATTTTTCCTTGAATGTTTCCTTATTTCTGCTTCAATAAAAGGAAGAAAGGAGTATATGGAATGTCATATCACGAAAACCCTAAGGAACTTCCTTCTTCTTCTTCGTCCTCTTCTTTCTAAAGCTTTGGTCACCTTCTAGACTACAACAATGGCCAATGAGAAGAACAACGAGAAGAATGACATGGACGCACATGCAATCCTAAATCCTCCGATGAAACTTATAGAGATCTCTTCCGGCGAGAAGCAGACGGCCGCAATCTCAAGTGAACCAGCGACGGATCAGCGAAAATCAATATCCTCTAATGGTGACTCTTTTGAAACAACCATGGCAAGTGGTGAGACTCACGAAATCAACCCTGAATCCTCTGTCAAAAAGCAAGGTCTGGAAACAAAATCGATGAAGAAATCAAGTGAAGCCGAAGGAGCAGTTGCGCAACCTGCTGCAACAACATTTTAATCTGTGTCAAGCGATTCCGTTGCATCTGATGACTCTGACAAAACAGTCTCTGCAGATCTCATGGTAGCTCAGAGAAAGGGAAAGGTTGTTGTAGTGAGCAAACCTGCGGTTCCACAAACCCAGAAGGGGAAGAAGCGTTTTACTGAGTCTGAGACTCTGGTGTATCAGAAGAGGCCCAAGCGCAGTGCTGTCCCAGTAACTGTACCAGGCTCGTCTGAGGCAGTGAAGCGCGGCACCTAGTCTAAAACCTTTGTTGGAGCAAAGCTTCGGTCTAAGCGATTTGCAACAGAGAATGCTCGGCTAAGGTATGATGCACTGGATAGTCGGTATGTAATTGCAGAACGGGTCATTGATTTCACCCAGGAGGACCCATGGGGGTATCTTGAAGTCATCAAGAAAGGAAAAATGGAGCCAAGTGTACAAGGATTACCGAGCTACAATCCTGAGGTCATACTTGAATTTTTTGCAAATCTGCCAAGTGGTGATGCAAAGGAAGATGTTGATGAGGTTAAGGTTTTTGTACGAGAGCATGAGTATGCGTTTTCTTCTAGCCTGATCAATCGAGTTCTGGGTTTTCCACCTCTCATCGATGCTGATCTTGTCGCTGCTGCAGAAGCTGATTCACTCAGTGTGACCGACCTATGAAAATTCTTATCTGGAGGTCCGGCTGTGGATTCTACAAGCCTTCTTCCACCACGTCCTGCAACACTAATGCGTTTGGGAGCATACAACTGGTATCCTACTTCGAATCAGACTTATGTTTCAGGAGACAGGGCCCGGCTGATCTACAAAATGTCACATGGAATCCGGGTAGACTTTGGTGAGATTGTGTTCCGACAAGTCATGGACTTCCAAGTGTTTCAGAAGAAAAAGAGTGACTTGGAGGATAAGAAGTGGTTGCTTTTTCCTCGGATCATCTACGAAGTCTTAGCACATCAACATGTGCCTCGTCTCTATGATGCAGAGAAGCTTTTCTCACCAATCTACTACAAGAAGGACTCTCGTCTCGGTGAAGGATTTCTGAAGAATCAAAAGGCTCAACAAAAAGCTGCCAAAAAGAACAAAGGCCAACACTCTGCTACAACGACTAACACAACAGAGGAGGAGCATCTTAGAGCGAGTCCAAAGAAAAATACTGAAAAGAAGAAGACCAAACCATCTGCTGCAGCACCCAGTTCCACAGCACCTGCAGCTGCACCTGCATCAGGAACATCTAGGCCAAAAGTTAGCTTTGTATCAGAAGGAACTGATCCAACTGGTAAGTTTCAGCGTGTGAATCTCGGTCATATCTTGGTTCCTGGTGGTCTTATTTCTGCAGCAGAAGCATCACAAGCACTAGAGGTGACAGCGAACTCGATGCATAGGACAGTTGAGGCAATGGAGCTGCTTGCAGCAGTGGTACAGACCATAGCACTTGCGCAGAAACCAGGTAAGTCTGTCTGACTTAACAGATGTATCATCCTGTAACAGCTTGTATTATCCTGTAACAGCTTAATCCTGTGTTTTTTAACTTTGAATGCACTCAAGCAGGGGGAGAATCTGATAAAAGCAGTGGCTAAGGAGACCATAAAGTCTGGGGGAGTAGGATTCGGGCATGTTGTTGTTGTTCTGTTTAAGTCCCGAATTAGGAGTCTAGTAGTATGGGGGAGTGAGAGATTTATTTAACTTCTGTTTTGTAATCTCTTTAACTTCTGTTGCAGTTTTTTTTTCAGACTTGATGTTATGGTTTTAAGCATTCAGACTCTGGTGTGATCTTAATGCAAGAGTTTGTCTTTCGGATTTCAATATACTTGTCTGTGCTTGGTGGATGGTATGCATAATTTTCTTGCAGGTGCTTGAGGGACATTCAAAGCTAAAAAGGGGGAGATTGAAGATGCAGGATTACTTGTAGCAGTTCGTGTGTACTACAAGGAAGGCTGTAACAGTTGAAATAATAGGCTGCACATGAGAGCTGAGCTAGATGAATTGGATGACGTGGACCAGACTTGGGGAGCAAGGAGAGCTGGATATACTCGAAGATTGGCTATGGATCGAAAAGGGAAGATTTCCTATAGTCATGAAAAAGAATATAGGAAATATGCTTCAAGAAGATATGGAAAGTGTTCTTTCTTGAAGATTGAGATGGATCTACGAGTATAAGTAGGTCTCTGTGTGCTGTGTAATTGACACGGTTTTTTCTAAGAGAGTGAGAGCTAGCAAAAGGGTTTTTCATAGGCTTGTAAGCAAGGGAAAAACACAAGGGCTAGAGAGAGAACTTTTGAGATCTTGTATTCGATCTCAAAAGGTGTGTTAGGCTAGAGATTTTGTTCAAATTCACACTTGTAAGTTTTGTTTGAAAAAGTTCTAGTAATACATGTTTTCTTTGTAGAGAAATCTCTCGTAGCACTTCTTGTAGTACTGCTCAATGTGTAGTTCTTGCATTTTCAATTTGGTTGTTGTTTCGCATTTGGTTCATTGCAATTATGAATATTAATAAATAATAAGTTCATCCTTAATAATATTGTGAATTAAAGTTAGAACTAATGAAATAATGGCAAAAAAGAGCGGTGTTAATAACTTAATATGTACGCCCATGACTCCTCCAGATCACAAGTACAATCATTTTACTTTAGTCATATTTTCAAATTTGATTGTACGTTGATTTGACGATATACATCATGCGTACGTTGATAAACAACGGATCCAATTGAAACACGCCATGGTAGGTGGTATCCTCTATCCCATGTCTTGATTGTCTTGTCTAAGACAACTGTGGCTTGTTTTATGCCAAAGTTTCTTCTTTTTGATCATTGTTGTTTTCAATATACAAGGTCGTTTCTTCTTTTTGATCATTGTTGTTTTCAATATACAAGGTCCACTGATTGCTGTTTGAGACTTGACATCACTATTGCTTTTGAACATATTCTTGATTAGGGAGGATTCCGGACCAAACGTATATCATCTTATCTTATCTCTAACCGATTTTTCAGTAATATATAAAAAATTTTACGTAAATTATCTCTTGAGAAATAGTTCTCAGAATTTGAACTTTAGTCTTACAACAGTAAGAAGGGTTTATTGAACTAAGCTGTTGATATGAGTTGAGTATTAGAAATTTTTTTTTTTGATTTTACAGAATTAGATGGCTCAAAACTTGTTGTTTATACAACTTAGAATGATATATACGATCTTAAACTCTAGGAGATTTGAACTTATCTTTACAAGATATATTGTAAATAATGTGTTACTTGCTACGCAAGCTAACATATAACCGCCTATACTCCCTTTCAAGTTGGAGCGTGAAGGTTACAAACGCCCAACTTGGACAGTAAGTAGATGAACTTATCCCGATCAAGCGTCTTTGTCATAATATCTGTCACTTGTTACCGTACGAACATGTTTCGTTTGTATAATATCATCGCTAACAGCATTCCGAACGGAGTGACAATCAGATTCTACATGTTTAGTGCTTTCGTGAAACACCGGATTAGCTGCGATATGAATGGTCGCCTTGCTATCGCAGTAAAACCGTGCAGGAGATGTGACCGCAACACCCATGTCCCTGAGCAACTTCCGTAACCATTTAACTTCACGAAGAGCTGCAGCCATTGCCTGATATTCTGCTTCAGCCGATGAATGAGACAATGTGTCTTGTTTCTTTGTTTTCCACGAAATCAGAGATTCTCCGAGAAGAACAACATAGGCACTCAATGAACGACGGGTAAAAGGACAGGCAGCCCAGTCCGAATCACAGTAAACAGACAAAGACAAGTCTGAAGATGAGGAGAGAAAGATACCCTGACCAGGCGAGCCCTTAATAAGCCGAACCACACGCAACGCTGCTTCCCAGTGAGCTTATGTAGGCTTCTGCATACACTGTGACAAGATATGAACAGAATAACTCAATTCAGGTCGTATATTGGTGAGATAAATCAAACGCCCAACAAGTCGACGGTATTGTTTGGGATCGGAAAGAAGTGGACTACCCACCATGGTGAGACCATGATTTTGTTCTAACGGCGTGGCTGCTGGTCGTGAAGCCAAAAGTTCGCATTCTCCAACAATATCTAAGGCATATTTCCGTTGTGACAAGAAAATACCTTCAGGTCCTCTGCTAACTTTAATACCCAAAAAATATTTCAGTTTACCTAGATCTTTCATATGAAAACAACGACCAAGATACTCTTTAAATTTCTTAAGCATGTACTCATCATTGCTCGAAATAAGCAAATCATCAACGTAAATGAGTACCCGGATCTCTATACCCTGGCGCGAGAACGAGAAAAATGAGTAATCTTTATAGGACTAAAGAAACCCAAACTTGAGGAGAGCTTCAGACAGCTTTACCAACCAATATCGAGGAGCTTGTTTGAGACCATAAAGAGAGTTTCGCAGACGACAAACCTTTCCAGGATGAGTGTGACGAAAGCCATGAGGTAGCTTCATGTACACTTCTTCCTGTAAATCACCATGCAGGAAAGCATTATGCACATCCATTTGGTGAACCTGCTAATCCTTTCCTGCAACTAGTTTAAGAAGAGAACGAACAGTAGTCATTTTAACAATAGGAGCAAAAGTCTCATTATAATCCTCACCTTCAACTTGATTATTTTCCTGAACAACAAGACGAGATTTGTAACGTTCCACGGAACCATCAGAATTGTATTTAATTTTGTAAACCCACTGACTACCAATAGCCTATTTGCCTGGCGGTAAATCACAAATGTCCCACGTGTGACTAATTTCAAGCTCATCTACTTCTTTGTATATTGAGTTGTTCCACAATGGATCATGTACTGCCTCTTTAAAATGCTTTGGTTCAGCGTTAGAAGTTATAGCAGCCAAGTAAACACGATGTGATGCAGAGAAATCATCATCCGAAACGTAATCAGATATGGGATATGGGACCAAACCTGTGACTGCTGAAGACTCGGATGAAGGCAGTGTGAGAGCGTGAATGGGGATATATTAAGCTTGAGCATTGTATGCAACATAATCTCTAAATTTGACAGGTTTTGTTCTGTCTCGGAAACCTCGGCTAAGCTTAACAGGAGGATCAATTTTCGGTGATGACTGCTCAGAAGAGGAATCCGCAGATGAGGGCATCGATGACTGTTTCGGAGCTAACTGTTCTGGTAGTGAAGACGTTTCCGAAGCAGGAGTCACAACTGGTGAAGTACCAGCCGAGAGGTCAGCCGCCGTAGGAGTAGATGACGATGGCAAGCTCCCCCTATCATCAGAACCAGGTGGAGGTGGAGTGCTTTCGCCGAGAGGAGCTCGATTTTCCGGTGAAGAAAGCACAACTGGAAGCCAATCAAGATAAGCAGCCTCTTGCGACAGCAAAGGCATGACCAAAGTGGTGACTCTGTCTTCGGCAAAAGGAAACACGTCCTCTTGGAAAATTACATCTCTTGAGACAAAAAATTCATTACTCTCACGATCAAAAAGCCTCCAACCCTTCTTGTTGAATGGGTAACCAACAAACACACACAACCGCTTATATGTTCGAATTTGTCTTTGGATCGAGAAGTAAAATGAGCATAGTATGTCGAACCAAAGACCCGAAGTTGACCATAATCCAGTTTAGTACCATGAAGAACTTCGTAAGAAGATTGGCCATTTTGAAGAGTTGTTGGAGTCCGATTTATCAAATATGCAGCTGTCAAAACTGCCTCTCCTAAGAACTTAATAGGCATACTTGCCTGAAACAACAAGGCACGAGCCACATTTAGAATATGACGTTGTTTACGTTTCACTCGACCGTTCTGTTATGGAGTAACTACTCATGATGTTTGATGAATGATACCGAGTTCTCGAAAGAACGTACTCAGGCACATGAATTATGTGTCGTTATCACTACGAACAGTTTGAACCTGTTTCCCAAATTGTTTGTGAGCATACTGAAGAAACTCCATTAGAACATGATGTACCTTCGATTTTTCAAGTAAGAGATAAGTCCACACGGCTCTTGAGTAATCGTCTTTGATTGTAAGAAAGTACCACTCCACACGAAGATGAGATACGATAAGGTCCTCAAACATCAACATGAATTAACGAAAAAACATCAACTGCTTTATTAGAACTATCAGGAAACACCTCACGAGTCTGTTTAGCTCGAAAGCACACATCACATGACATAGAGCTAGGCGACTTTGACAATGAAAAAGGAAAAACCGAATCTGAAAAAACTGAAAACAATGGATGACCCAAGCCTGATGCCACAAAACCGGACTTGAACTACTGATTGTCGCATTAACCTTTGCAGACGCCACATCTGTCAAGTAATATACCCCATCCTGCTCTTCACTTGCTCTAATCAGAGTCCTCATGAAACGGTCCTGTAAAACACAGACTGCATCAGTAAACAACGCAAAACATCATGTTTGCTTCAAAATCTTAGAGACAGAAATCAATGTGCAGTTCAATGATGGCACATATAACGTCTGAGGAAGTGGAGCTGGATTTCTCTTGCACTAATTGGGTCAAAGCTTTCCACTGAGCAGGAGTAAGATCTAGAATCGATGACGGATTCAAGCTTGTTGCATGAGCAACGACAGGAGCACCAGGCGTAGCCATCGAACCTCGTCCCCGACCATTGTTGCCACATCCACCATGGCCTCTCCCTCTTCCTCTGTCACTACGATCAGGCCACCATTCTGAAAACCCGATCAGCTGCCAGCAAGTCAGCTTCTCATGACCCGTGCGCCCACAGTTAGAACAAACCAGATTTCGTGGCCGCAAGATTGAGTCTGCAGCACGATTGACTTGTGTATTGTCTTGTCGCATCATGAACCCCACAACACTGAGCTACTGTTCTTTTGTCCTTGCTGCCTCAAGACGTTGTTCCTCACGGATTATCTTTGAGTAAACCTCACCAATGTCAGGAAGTGGATCAGTCCCGATAATAGACGTACACAAACCTCCGAACCGTGCATCATTGAGCCCCATAACAAACTGATGGACCTTCTTCTCTTCCCTTTCTTTGACTAAATCCTTAGATGTATCACACGTATAGGCTATCACGGGACGTGAAGACTGCAACTCATCCCACAATTTCGCCAATCCTCCGTAGTACTCGAGCACACTCTATCCATCTTGCCGACATGAAGCAAGTTGAGACTTAATCTGGTGCACTCGAACCATATTACTCACAGAGAACCTTTGACGAAGATCATTCCACAGATGATGAGCATTAGTATCATAGCTGACTATTGATCGGATTTTAGGTTTAATGGACGTCCTAATCCAACCAACTATCATTGAATTGACAGTCAACCAAGTGTCAAGAAGAGGATCATCATCAGCAGGCTGCTTCAAGGTACCATTAATGAACCCATGTTTCCTCTTTGTTCTCAAAGAATTGAGCATCTCAGAAGACCACTCGTTATAGTTTTCACCATTGAGAACCATCGGTGTGATCAACGAACCAGGATTGTTCGAGGGAGAGAGAACAAAGGTTGCATCCACTTTTGGAGGTTGAATTCCAAGTCTGGTACATAACGATTCAATGACAGAATCGAGACCTTCGACCATGTTTGGTGACTAACAAACAAAACAGAGACTGACTCTGTTCTGAGATCACAAAAATCAGAGAACAAACCCTTGAAAGCTTGAACCCACGAACAACGGAAAGGAATAACAGAATAACGGAAGCTTCAAGACAAAGATAAACCCTTGAAAGCTTCGATGATCAGAAGAAAAACTTTCTGATACACAACAAACGAGCAACACGATCAACGAAAATCGTTTTGCGGAAGCGAAGAAAAGAAAATTAGGTTTTTAGAATCTGTTAAGCTTTGATACCATATAGAATTAGATGGCTCAAAACTTGTTGTTTATTCACGTGAAAGGTTCACCCTATTTATACAACTTAGAATGATATATATGATCCTAAACTTTAGGAGATTTGAACTTATCTTTACAAGATATATTGTAAATAATGTGTTACTTGCTACGCAAGCTAACATATAACCGTCTATAGATTTGGTGGATTACGGAATATGTTGTGATTTATTATCATAATTTCATGCAATTCTAGCTAAAATAATGTGATCTAAATTTCTATACTTTTTTAACTAAGAAAATTCATTGAAACATTTTAAAATCATTCAATATTCATGACAGTGTATAACCAAAAAAATTATTTAGACTTTTGAGAATCCAAAAATATTAATAAAATAGGGTATTTTACAAAACACTACTTTTGTGAACAAAAAATCTACTAGGAATAAAATAGTAAAATTAAGTCTTAGAGGGTTTTGAAATTTAAATAGTGGGAGATTTATGGTTACTCAATGGTGTTTCCTAAATTATCTTCAGTATTAGTGGATTTGAGAGTATATTTTGTACATTTTCAAAACACTATTCTAAAAATATTGGATTTTAAATAACTTTTAGAAACTCTTGTTTGAGTAACATATAATTATTTATTAAAACTCATACCCTCTCAAATCTATGATTGAATAACTCTCCTACGATAAAATCACTACACTTTTAAGCTAGTGATTGGTTCAAATAACTGTATATTTTCCATGTTTACCAACGATTACATCTTTTAAGCATATTTTATTTATTGATAAAAGGAAGATTTCATATGCTTTTTTATCAGGAGTTCGCGGTCCATAGATCCTTAATTCTCTCGGAACAAAGTTAGATCAAAAAGATATTCGTTTTGTGGCGAGTCAATCCATCTAACATATACACTAAATGAAAAAGGTAGGAGAATCTTCTATAGCGTTTACACTTTTTTTTGTTAATGCAAAAATGTTCTTTTCTTTTACACATGTATATTTAACAGTAAAAGGTTCAGTCGCCATTTTTCAACATGTTCGGTACATATATAAATTTTTCTAACATTAAGAACCAAAACATTCGACTTAGAATTATGAAATACATCAGATAAAAGACAAAAAAAAAAAAACTAAATCTAAGACGAAAGAACTCTTCAAAATGCATCGCAAATGCGGGTCAGTTCGAACATGCTGACGTCAAACCTACCCCCTTTGAACAGTGACCGAAAAGATATATAACAAATTTCTATCATATATAACCAACGTATATTATTTGTCTGCGAATTCGCGGATAGTGTAAGTATTATATGGAGAATTTGACTATAATATCATATTTTTATGTTTATTTACCCGACAATATAAACATCTCCATGAAATTTTCAATTTCAGATATGTGCGGATTCAACATTAATTATTTAAAAACTACACAGTTACAATTTGAAATTGAATGCGTACATGTAGCTAAAATTAAATTTAGTTTAATATGTATTCAAATGTTTAAAAGCTCAACATCATAAGTTATTTTGTAATAATTACGTCGAGAATTAATATATAGATAATATCTCTCATCACTAACTTTGGGAAACTTTAAAACCATTATTTTCAAAAGATCAGTGTTGTCAATTTATGATTGATAGAGTTGGCAAACAAGATTACCCCACATCGCATAATCCAATACACAATCACTGAATATAGAAAAAAAAAGATAGAAAATTTAATTTGGCTTGTTTTAATATAAGATCCAACATAGATTAATATAATTTCATTAAAAAATATTCACTTGAGGTCTCGCATTTGAAAAGTAATATCTTTTACAACCACTCAATGATCTCATAGACTTCTTGGTTTCAAAAGGCTAATATTAGAAATTTGGCCGATTACATCTCAAATTTTAAAAAATTATTAGTTCATAAAAATTTGTAAAAAGTTATTAGTTCATAAAAGTTTGTGAATTATTTTACGTAATATATGATCCCAAAATTACAATCAGTAAAAGAATCCACACTATGCATGTGACAAACTTAAATTATATTTTAAGTCTTTTTTTCTTCCATCTTGAAAAATGATTTTATTAGCATAATAAAAGAGCACAACAGATACAAACTAAGTCGGCAAAGAACTACGTCTTTCCGGAATCATAAGCCGGCGAGTCTACGGAGCAGACATCCGGAGCCAAACGACAAAGACTAATGTTCTCCGAAAACATAAAAACAAGAAAATTAAAGATGAACAAACTAGAACAATTAGCATGAAACCAAAAAAAAGAGCTACTCGTAATCGATTGGAGGAGTAATGGAGCTGAGCTTCTCGAGCCAAAAGTATTGAAGATAGAAAACACAAATGGACCTCATTATATTGCTCTTCACTTGAAGGAGCCACGAGAACCCCATCGCGCAAAATCCGGACCGAAGAAGAAAGTGCTACTATTAGCACCCTTGAACATAATCAATGACCAATGGCAAGGAGTTCTACACACTGCCTTACAGAGGAGCCGAAATCACCTAGCAATCCCGTTGCCCCTAGCTTGTAGGCCGAGCACACCTCTCGCACAAACCGTTTGACTCTCAATCAGTTAAGGAGCAGACACCGCCAACGGGAATCGCGATTCGTACCCGGAGATAATAGAGTACCAACAAGCACCATATCCTCATATCAACTCATCACTCTCCATGGATAAGACCAAGTCCCAAGAATCAACTAGAATTCTAAGATGTTCACCTTCAGATTCAACAAAAAAATATCACACAAGAAGGAAATCATACCAAATCCGAAAGCGAATCCGAGCAAATCTGAACCGCAAATGAGCAGAAACGTCATGAAAAAGGACCACTGTTAAAACCTAAGATCCAGCTCAAACCTCACCCACACCACCCGACGCCTGTGCCATCACTCCAGAGGAACCAAAGAACCGCCATATTTGGACCAAGAACACTGGAAATGGCCCCAACACATCGACGTTCTCCGATTAATCCACAGCAATTTGCAAGACGAGTCCGAACAAAAGAGGCTAAAAAGAGCAAAGAAAAAACTAGAGAGAGCAGAGATACCTCCGCCGCCGACAAAGATGCCAGACGGAGGAGGCAACGTCGGATTGTATATGGTTCTTCTTCTTCTTACTCGCTTCGGAGGAGGCGGCGTCGACTTCTTCTTCTTACATTTTTATATTTTAAGTCTACATATGGAAAGTTCAGCAGAATTAAAAATAGAAAAATTACCTTTTATATCTATTGGTACATAGAGAATCAATAAAATTAGAGAAACGGAGATTTGGTGGGTTTGAAGTAAATGCATTAATAATTTAGATTGTATAAGAAAAAAAATTGAATATTTGCACATTCATAGCAAATTTAATTTTGCCAAATTGTAATTTTTTTTATTGAGATTTAGCCACCTACAAACTGTCAAGACTTATTTCAAAAATTTCAATTTTGCGATTAATTTACGAAAATTCATGACTAAGTTCGTCGGACTTTCTTGAAATTTAATAAATGCGGTTACATAAAAATAAGTAAAATTTTAAATTGGCAACAAAATTTTGGGCTAGGTCATAGTTTCAAGAGATTATTTGGAATGAGAGTAAGACTCCTTATATTTTTTTGTAAGGGAAAAAATTATAAGGAATAATGCTCTTTATATTGCTCCAACAAAAATGAACCTCGAACAAACGACACTCATTATATTGTTTTAAAACAAGAAACCACGAGTAAACGATAATCTCCAAAACCCGAGTGAACGAGGAAGAGATGAAGTTGGACATCGACTATCCAACCGACTTTATTTGGGACTCATTCTCTTGTAAAGAGAATCAGATGCAAACAACCCGTTGTAATTACTCGAGGGAAAGCACATCATGCATTTCTTTTTAAGCAATAATTTAGTTTACACTTTTAAAGAAATTTCATAACAAATAACAATTATTTAATACTAGATGAGTATTCGCGCAATGGTCGGATTCTGTTTTTCATATCTTATTTATAATCAATTTGGACAAATATTTATATTTTGATATACTTTTTGGTGGAAATATGGATTTTCAAACTTCTGACTTATATGCTCGTTAATCTTTTTTAATAGCACATTCCTTGAACGATCATCATTCAAGATTGTCATCAACTCGTAGTTAAGTCTTTTTTGTTACTTGAATCACTTATTTAGTTTTTACAATAGCAAAACTATACTTAAAATCGAGGATTAATTAGCATAAACAATTTGAACAAAATTATATTCAAAATTAATTTAGAAACTTTGGCCTACTCAATCTATTTATTTAATCTTATTTCATTGTGATCATCTAAATAAAAAATTTATTCATAGCAAAGAAGTTTTAAAATGCAGATACACATAGATTTTGTTTCAAGTAAAATAGTTGAACTCGACTATTATATTCTATAGTTATTTTTCACCTGGTTAGAAAAATAGGCAAACCATCAAATTATGTCTTTATAAATTATAATAATTATTTTATCATATATTACAAAAAACTAATTGTTATAATTAACATGTTGGTTAAGCTAATCAATACAATTGAAACATAAGCACAACAACCTTTGTTTACGTGTAACATGCACCCTTTTAAAATCATGTCTTAAAAAAATATTCCTTTAAATCTTTTTATATAACAAATTTTATTCATATTCTCTTTTAAATATAGTTAGTTTTCAATGCAAAGATATTGTTTGATTTATTGTATTCTTTTTATGATAATTGAAAAAATCTTATAGAAAATTTTTTATAGTGCGGGTTAAACTCTAACATCAATATAGGAAATTTCAATTATGAAAATTTTAAATATAGAAAATTATTATGTATTTATAAAACTATTCATATTAATTCGATGTTCAAAATAAAAATTATGTATTCTATAATTAAAAAAACCCGACAATGTTAATACAAATAAATTGACTTTATAATCATTTTTTAGCACGTGATATAAATATATGCTAGGAGAAACTCATTTTCATTTCAAAATCAAATCGAAAATAAATATCTTTAATACAATCAATAATAAAAAAAATTTGATTTTACTATAGTTTATCTATACTATTAAAAAATCATATCATCTTTAAATTTTTTTTTTCTAATACATTATACAAAAAAATGTCCCACGCTTTGAAAGCGCATGTTAAATCTAGTATAACTTGAACTCAAATCACGTTTTTTTGTTAGATTTATGTGACTTTTTAAGACAAAAATATAAAATTTAAAATTCTTAATAAGAGCGACTTTTTTTTTAATTCTAAACTTGAAATTTCAATAACAAAAAAATCTACTTTTCGCATTCTCTGACTAAATATTGGTTTAATAAATTTTACGTTTAATACAATAAATTTCAATATTCTTAAGCCACATGGTGATATTTGTCATATCCATATCAATCGAAATTGATGATGTGACCTATTGTCGGAGAAAGATGACCAACTATTATATTATAGATAGATTTAGTGTCTCTTATAAAATGGTCATTTTGAATCCATTGCATGTTTGTTACGAAGAAAACAGTGGAAATCCATTACAAGCCCTTACTGAATTCATCTTATGATATTTTATACCTGAATACTAGATCACGCTAAAGATGGTAAGGCAATTAAAGGGAACTTGCGGCAAACTTCGATACCGGTTGTTTCAGCTAGATAGTAATCATCATCATTTGCATGTGGTCTAATCTCGACTCTCCAGTTAAACCGGTTCACAAGGTTGGCCAATGCCACCTCAGTTAACGCCATAGCAAATCCTAATCCAGGGCATAATCTTCTTCCAGATCCGAATGGAATGAATTTGAAATCTTGTCCTGAAAAGTTCAAAGGTAGTTCCAAATGTCTCTCTGGCTTAAATTCTTCTGCATCTAAACCCCATGTTGCGGTGTCTCGATGAATAGCCCAAGCATTGATTATTACCTACCCAACCATTTAAAAATTTTACTTGTGGAAAAAAAAATTGTTTCATTTGTCTATATGTGTGCTTACCTGTGTTCCATTGGCAATGTCATATCCTTTCAATTTGACATCTTCACTAAGTTGTCTGGGAATTAACAATGGACCCGGAGGATGTAGTCGAAGGACTTCTTTAATAACAACCTTTAGATATTTCATGTTCTCTACTTCTTTTTCGGATACATATAACTTATGTCCCGCATATGTTCGAATCTCTTCTTGTAGCTTCTTCATAACTTCTGGGTGTCTTATAAGGAGCATCATTGCCCAATCGATGACAGTGAAAGTTGTTGTCGTTCCTCCTAAGAAAATATCCTAGAAAAAACAACGAAGTTTCATTTTTAATAATGTTTTGATTAATCTAGCAATATCGAGTGAGTGTCTTTAGCTTTGTAAACAATGGTTTGAACTACGTACCAAAATGATGAGTCTTATGTCGCTTCTGTCTAGCTCGAATCCATCTGTCTTCTCTCTTCGAATCCGTAACAACATATCAACAAAATCAAATTTTTCTTTATTCTCACCTTTATCTACATGGTCTTGCACTACTTTTTCTAGAAACTCCACAAACGTTTTGCTTACTTCTGCCATTTGACGGTCCAA
Source organism: Anastatica hierochuntica (assembly GCA_900406275.1). Taxonomy (NCBI): domain Eukaryota; kingdom Viridiplantae; phylum Streptophyta; class Magnoliopsida; order Brassicales; family Brassicaceae; genus Anastatica; species Anastatica hierochuntica. The sequence continues at coordinate 1,480 of OVAN01008810.1, read as the reverse complement.
ACCACGGATTTTATCTATCCATGCCAAACTTGGGATGTAATCCCCAATAGGAAATGCGCCTAGAAGCTCCAAGATTTTTCTTAACTGGTTTTCAAAATCTCTAGCGTTTTCCTCATGACTATATTTTCTTCCTAGAGCAATTCTACATATCACATTTTTTGACATATTAAGGATGAATTCACCTAGATTTACGGGCGAAGAAGAAGAACTCGCTTTCTCAATCTTCTCCATCATTGCGACTATCTCTTCTTCTCTTACATGCTCAAAGGACCCAACTATTTTCTTGCTGAGGAGATGAACAGTGCACATGCTCTTCATCAGCATGAGATTTAGAGAAAAAAAAGTTGTGATCAGTAAGTTAGTGTGAAATATAAATATTGTAAAGTCGCTAGCATATATATCAACCGTGTTTTTGTTTTTGTTTTCGCACAATCAGCCGTGTTAATAATTCATGTTTTTTCTTCATAAGAAGTTTGTTGGTCTACATACGATGTGGGTACTAAATTTTATAAATAACTATAATTTTAATAATTCGGTAATATAAATTTTTTTCATTTTGTAAATTATATTGTGTATTTGTACGTTGAATTTAAGATCTTGATTTTCAGTATTTTATTTTAAATTTTATTTTGTACACTTTGCTATATGCTTTAAATTTTGGATGGTACAATTCATTTGACATATTCTATCTATAGTGAAACATTTTTGTTCTTTTGACATTTGACTCTGTTAGAAACTATGATATTAATAAGTGTTATCTAGAAATTATTAGATTTATTAAATTTTTTTATTTTTAAAATAGAAAATATGATTATATTATTGTTTTAAAATTTTTTCATTACAATTTTTTATAACATATAAGGACATTAAAATGAATAACACATTCTATTTAACATAATTAATATATGATTATTTGTAGGTAATAAATAAGATTATTAAAAAAATTCATTTTTCATTAAATTTTTTTTTTGTCAACTTTCTCTTTTACAAATTTCAATTAAATTGTTTTTATTTTTCAGATTTTAAATTTTTATTTAATTAAAATTTCATTAAAGGTAGTCATGTAATCAATTAGTCTCACTCTCTATCTCTACAAAATTCACTTCACAAATAATATATAAGATATTACATAATAGTATACGAGTGCACAAAAAATAAGATCTCGAATACGAGATCGATTTGAATATATTAGGATAGTATATATATTCGTGTATATTTCTTTATTGTTAAATAGGTAGTTTAACTTTATTAAATATGTAACTTATGTTACTAATTAATGTACTGAGCAAATTTGTTCATGCTTTAAAAGGATTTCTCCAATTTTGACAGTAATAATCGTATTCAATCATTATTTGTTTTTTAGAAATAATTAAAGAAAGAATGTAATGAATAACCATATAAAATTGTTAATTAAATTTCATATATCTCTAATAAATATATATATATATATATATATATATATATATATATATATATACAC
>OVAN01008809.1:0-17714 GCA_900406275.1 Anastatica hierochuntica | reverse complement strand
ACATCCTTAGGATGAGACTGTCCATGAACAACAAGAGCAATATCTTCATCTCCAGACTTTGTTTCATTCTCTGCTACTGCAGCGGAACCAAATTGCTTCTTCTTCTTAGGGCAATTAGACTTCCAATGTCCTTTCTCTTTGCAATAATTGCAAACATCATTCGGTTTCGGACCTCTTGGATATGCCTTCTTGTCTTTCGACTTCTTGTCGTTTCCAAAATTCTTACCACCGCTGACAAATAACCCAGAAGCATGATTATCTGTACCAGAACCTGACGCAGAAAGACGCAACTCCCTGTTATGAAGAGCTGACCTGACTTCCTCCAGACTAACTGTATCCTTGCTTCCTAAGAATGACTGAACAAAGTTCTCAAAGGAATTGGGTAAGGATACCAACAGAATCAGTGCTGCATCTTCGTCCTCCACCTTAACATCGATATTCCTAAGATCCAACAATATCGAATTCAAGCTGTCAAGGTGGTCTTGGAGTTTCGTACCTTCCTGCATTCTCAGACAGAAAAGACGTCGTTTCAGAAGCAGCTTATTAGTTAGAGACTTCGTCATGTGCAGACTCTCTAACTTCAGCCACAGACCAGCCGCAGTATCAACACCAGAGACCTCGATGATGATTTCATCTGCCAGACACAACAGAATTGTTGAGAACGCCTTTTCTTCTAGAGCCTCCAATTCAAATGTAGAGATTTCAGTCCTCTTCCCTGACAAGGGTCCTCAGATGCCTTCGCGTTTCAACAACGCTTGCATCTTGATTTGCTAGAGACTGAAACTATTCCTACCATTAAACTTATCTATCTTCACGTTTATCCAAGACATCTTCTCACCAGACTTTGTAGAAAACCGATTCTGCACGGATCACAACACAGGCTCTGATACCAGTTTGTTGTTACAGATGTGAGAAGAGACAGAGAAATAAATTGACAGATTCGATAAACGCAATAGATAAGACACAAAATTTTACGTGGTTCACCACTAGGGCTACGTCCACGGACAAAGAGAGTACTTTTATTGATGGAGGCAGATACAGAGTACAATTTTCGTGCTAAGGGATTAGGGTTTTCACCCACAAACATTTATATGGAAAAACAGGAAATTTCCAAATAATTTTCGGAATACAGACTGATCGATCGATCACCCCTACTGATCGATCGATCACAAAAGCATATCGGGTAGGATCGATCGATCGATCACCTCAGGGATCGATCGATCCTGACACCAGATCGATCGATCCTGTTCAAGTCATACTTACAGATACTAACCAAGTTCCGGTTAAGTTGGTCTTGAAGACTTTGTCCCACTCTTCTTCTGATAAATCCAAACTCGACTTAACATTGCCTCGGATTCCGGCATTGTTGATCAAAGCATCGATATTTCCAAAGATATCCCAAGCTTCTTTAACCGCCTTTTGAATGGTGGCTGCGTCTGATGAAATGTCTAGCTCAAGAGCTGCGGCAGCTTTGGTTCCGGTTGAACTGAAGCTGTTGATCTTAGAGCAGAGAGATTTAAGACGATCGACACGACGAGCTGCTGGATAATCTTGCAGCCAGCTTTGCCTAGATCAAGACAGATCTCTCTTCCTATACCCGAGGAAGCTCCTGTCACAAGAACCACCTTGTCTTTAAGCTCACACCATGGCTCCAGGTTCTTCAACACCTATAATCATAAGGAAACGATGATAAACCGCAAATTACAATTTCTGTTTAATGACTTTTATCCAAAAAATAACGATGATAAGCTGAAAGCAAGATTTAAAGTCGAATACTAAAACGATTAAGTGAGGGACATAATGGGATATGAGAGAAGAAGTATCTCACAGTTTGATTATTGCTCATATTATTTCTATGTGAGTGTGTGTACGTAGCTCAGTTTAGATATAAGCTTTCTATCTAAACCAAGATGTTAAATATAATGTCATCCACCAAACTACGTTGTTCCGATGGTTTAAAAAATATTATCTCTCATTTTCTTTTGATTTTTGTCACATGTTACTTGAAAAAGTTGTAATATTCAATATTTCTTAGGTTTAAAAGATTCTTTTGTCTTTTTGTTTCGCAACATTCGATAGTATTGTGAAGATCTCATCTTTTAGGAAACGGAATCTGCCAGGCTAATACTGTCGATAGTTTTTTATTTAATGGATAACTTTCCCGTAGTTGTACAATATACCCAATATTTGCATAATTATAACACGTATAATTTTTGTTAATCATACTAGTTGAACCAAATAACATTATTTTACAATGTAACTTAGCCTCATACAGTCATATACTAGTTTTAACAAATTATAATTAGTTGCACTATTAATCTATTGTATTGTGTACTTCTTGGTTGTTTTATGTTATGATAATGCTTCCACCAAAAAAAAGAAGTGTTATGATAATGCTTAGTTTTTATTAAGTCTAATTACAAAGCTAGAAAGATGGCGTATCTTTGCTAATTTTGAAGTTGCATCAAGATGTTTGATAATACATTTCAACATTGCTTATTACATTTTTAGTTGTACATTTTTTTTTTATCAACCATACTATAATCAAAAAGTCTCTCCACTCCTAATTGCCCAGGGTGGAGGGGAAGATTCTACATAAATATAATCATAGGAAATAGTACGGGAGCCTCGAGCTAGGCAGTCGACTCTCAAATTCGTTGTGCGCGGGATTGTAGACAGGGTGAAAGCTGGGAAGAACCCTCGGAGATGCTGAAATTCTTGGGTGAGCGTGCAAAAGGCGGGCCACGCGTGCGGCTCTTGGGTGATATTGAAAAGTTCTTGGCAGTCCGTCTCGAAGTATTGACAATCGATCCTTCTATTGGAGAGCTCTGTCATTGCCCACAACAGAGCCTCAAACTCGGAATGGAGCGGGGAAAGGCTCCGGCGCTGGCATTTAGCTCCGACTAGAAGTATGTTGGCATTCACATCCTGACATATCCAACCAAGCCCAGTGGTATTATCAGTGTGTTTCGACGATCCATCTACTCTACACGTTGCACCCAGTGACCTTTGAATTTCGAACTGTAACCCTACATCGGAAAAGGACGATGTACTTTGTGCCTCTTTCCAGGCTATAGCGTCCGTCTCCGCATCCTTAAGAATATCAACAGCTTCCACATGAACTCCCTGGAAAACCTTCTTATTCCATGCTTTCCAGATGAACCAGAGGACCCAAGGATAAAAGTCTCGACCTTGACCCTAGTGTTATGCCAGAAAAGATAGTCCATATTAGTATATAGGGACGTCGTTGGAAAGACCTCCTGCCTCTCAGAGTCCCTGTAAACATTCCAAATTTGCGAAATGAAAAGGTTTAGATGATGCATATTGTCAAGAAACCTAAAACATATAAAAAGGTTTTCTTGTTATTGATGAAATGCACTAAAGTCTCATATATATATACATGAGAGGTTTAACCTAGCTACATAATGTTAAAAGACTAATTTGTACATGTATAACATAAAATGTGATATTCCCGTATCATAACACCCCTCTCAAGTTGGAGTGTCGAGATCAAAAATAACCAACTTGTCTATGAACTTCTCACACTCACTCTTACCAAGAACCTTCATAAATATATCAACAAGTTGACTAGTAGTAGGAATATATCGACTCTTGATTGTCCCTCGAATAATGTGAAACAACTATATTGCTCGATATGCTTAGTCCTCTCACGAAAGACGGATTCGCACCGATGCGAATTACCACCTTATTATCACAAAACAAAGTGATAAGAGCCGTGTGATCATCCCATAAATCTTGAAGTAAATATTTCAGCCAAATGATTTTCTTCAACATGTAAGACATCGCACGGTATTCTACTTCTGCTTCTGCCGAGGAACAAGAAACAACATCTTGCTTTTTGGTTTTCCAAGAAATAGGTAAGTCACTAAGCTGAATGAACCAACCAGTAAGAGAACGTCTCGTCATTGGAAAACTAGCCGGATCAGAATCACACCAGGCCACCAAAGAAAGATCTGTCTGAACCTTCAGAAGTATTCCTTGTCTCGGATTTCCTTTGATAACATACCACACATATGGCAGAATCCCAGTGAGCTTGTTTCGATTTCTGCATAAATTGTGTCAGAATATGATTCGAATAAGAAAGATCATGCCGATCAATACCCTTTTCCATTGTAAACAACGAATATTCCCGTATAGACTTTATGAAGCGATATTCTCGTAGAGCCTATTCAAATTCGCAAACAAGCAACGAGGAGATTGACGTAAACCATAGAGAGACTTAAGAAGACGACAAAACTTAGTCGTATCTGAGCCGTGGAAACTAGGAGGCATACACATATAAACCTTCTCTTCTAAGTCACCATGGAGAAATGCATTATGTTCGTCCATTTGAAGAACTTTCCAATCACGAGATGCAGCGACTTGAAGGAAAGAACAGATTGAAGCCATCTTAGCAACCGAAGCAAAGGTCTCTTCAAAATCACTACCCTCGACTTGACTGTTTCCGCATGCCACATGTTGAACTTTGTAGAGTTACAAGCTACAATCCGAATGAAGTTTAACGGTAAATACCCATTTGCAAGCAATCGCACGTTTGCCTTTAGGAAGTGTCTCAACATACAAGTACCACTCTCTCCAAGAGCATCGATCTCAAACCGAACTGCCTCTCGCCACCACTCGTCTTTAACAGGTTCAATAAACGTCTTAGGTATCGTATAAGATGTAAGAGACGCGAGAAAAGTAATATGATTTGTCGAAAATCTGTTTGAAGTAGCATTGAATCTAATCAAATAAGGAGAGGAATTCAAATCCGAATGAATCATACACACTGTCTGCAAAACATAGTCATGTAGTTTTGCGGGTAATCGTCAAACTCTGAAACCACGACGAAGCTCTTCAATTTCATCTTCTTCAAAACCTTGCATTACCACATGATCATCTGCCATCGATCGAGTCATGTCACCCCTTGTACGTGTGTTCTCTTATTGTTCGGATTAAGACCAAGAGACGATGATGGTGAGCTCACTAGAACTGGTGTCGGCAAACCAAAAACCAAAGGAGAAGGCTCCAAAGCTACTGTGACAGGCGGAGAAGATTATGTAGTAACAATCGGAGACAAAGAAGTGCCAGATGACACAGCTGGTTTCGGGTTCAAACCAAAACCAGCAATAGCTACCTACGAATCAAGCATATTTTCTTGTTGCTCAATAGTCGCATCTCTAGTCTCCAGCTCATCATCAATAATCGGATAAGATAAAGAAGAAGAAAATAAAGGAGGATCACTCTGATCCAACGAGCTCACATCCATAGAAAAGAAAGGAAAGTCCGACTCACAAAATACAACGTCCCGTGACGCAAAAACCTTTCCTGTGTCAAAGTCATAAACTTTCCAACCCTTCTTCCTATAAGGGCACCCAATGAATGCACATCGTATATTCCTAGTGGCAAACTTGTCTCCCTGATGTGATTGATTATGTGTATAGCAAAAACAACCAAAGACGCGTAGATGGTGTAATGGAGGAAGTCGATTGTAAAGACGTTCAAACGGAGTGCCACCATTGAGTAAAGGTGTTTGTGTTCGATTTACCAAATATGCAGTTGTAAGGACACATTCTCCCCAAAACTCAATAGGAAAAGATTATTGAAATCTCATAGCACGAGCCACATTCACAATATGACGATGCTTTCTCTAAACAAGATTGTTCTGTTTTGGAGTCCCAAAACAAGAAGTCTCATGGAGAATAATCTTTTCCCAAAAGAACGATTTCAACCAAAGAAACACAGTCTCATTGTCACTTCTTATTGTCTTAATCGATGTATCAAACTGTCAATCTACAAGAGCCACAAAGTTTCGCAATGTTTGAGATACGTCTTGTTTGGAGGGTAAAAGATAAAGCCACACATTTCAAGAGAAATCATTGATGATAGTAAGAAAATATCATGCCCACAATGAGCTATAGTTGTGTAAGGGCCCCAAAGATCGCAGCGTACTAACTCAAACAAAGTCTTCGTTTTATTATGACTTGTAGGAAACGAACAACAAGTCTGTTTAGCTTGAATACAAGTATCACAAATCTTATTCTGCAAACTAGAAGAAAAAGGAACATCAGAAATAAATAGTAAATCTAACACACCATGAGAGGGATGTCCCAAGTGTTGATGCCATATATCAAAAGACTCAACATTTGTTTGAGAAATCACACCAGCAAACTCCATCACTTGCAAAAAATAGTCCATAAACTTTCTCAGCCACTCCGATCAACGTCTTGGTAACGTGGTCCTAGATCACACACAAATTATCGGTAATCTGAAACATATTAGTGTAGTCTCGACTTCTAAGTCGTTCCTTCTTAGCGGATAACCCTTCTTATGGGTGGAGGAGTATCATGGCTTCTAAGCCGCTCCTTCTTCACAGGTTAGGAAAAAATATTGTCTGGTCTTACTACCATAGTCTAGGAAGACCCATAGATCCCAACAAGACCTGCTTGGCTGGCAAGGGCAAGAATTCGTGTGGCACATACGCTGATGGTTGCTAGTTATTTTATTGACCCGAACCTCAAAGCAATGAAATTTACTAATGTTAGAGAGTAGTATATGGATCCGGGATATATTTCCCCTCATCAGGAGATTACCTATAGCACAGTCATTCCATATGAATAATTTTCTATTGCATTATACTAAGTGTGGTCAATATACAGTAAGATCTGGCTACAGAATCACGCGGGGAACCATAGGCCATAAAAGGAGGAGACATGCTACTTGGAACCGAGCCATAAATGTCCTGAATAGTCATGTGTGGAAGTTTGATGCTCCACATAAGATCCATCATCTTATATGGAAAAATATTTTCTGGCTACGTTGATATGACTCATAATCTAGCAAGGCGAGGATCCAACTCTGATGATCATTGTTTGCGATGTGAGCCCCCTGAGGAATCTGTTACCCACACTTTTTCTAAGTGCCCCCAACGTTTCAAGCATGGGCTCTAGTTCATTCTTTGATGGTCTCATGAGTCTTCCCAACCTCGAGTGTTTATAGTAATATGGCGTATTTATTCTGGCGAGAAGATGGTACGAGAATGGAAGGACATGAGTCATATCCTATGGTTTATTTGGAAGGCACATAATGAGAAACTCTTTCAAGTGATTGTAAGGATGCCCTGATATTGTTTGCTATGTCACTTCTGAATGTCGGCATGTGCGGCGACGACTAAGGAGGATATGCAAATGGTTCAATAATCGCAGAATACGGAAACACAAATCTTTTGCTTGAGTAATATATGCTTAGTAGATGGCTTCTGGCAGTTGTCGGATATACACAGTGGATTGAGCTTGTCATTATATGGAGCAAATGGAGGATGTCTTTTGATGGTTTTAAAAACCAAATTCGACAGATATTGTCTCTCTACTAAGATTTTGAAGCGCTGATTTGGGCTATACAGAGTATGGCGGCCCATTTTGAGATCCTAAGAGTTCGGCACAGATAGTCAAGATATCATTCGTAGGATTGATAGTCCCAGTGAGTGGCCTGAATTTACAACGGAGCTTAAGGAGTTCGAGAGGGAGAAAATTTTGTTACTGCTCTTAAAGATATCATATATTCTCCAAAGTTCAAATTCAAAGGCAGACTGTTTAACTCTTTTAGCTAGTCATTATCATGCACTTTTTTCTAATGGTTGTTCTATTACGATGTGGTTTGCTTCACCACCTCCAACTTGAATAATAGAATAATTTTTCGTGTAAAAAAGATGTTTTATCAAAAAAAATTATTTAAAAGATGTTTTCAGCTTTCAATGATAAATTAAATAATGTTTTATATTTTTGACTACTTATATTTTGCAGATTAATTTTGTAACGGTGGAATTATGATTACTAAGATGATAAATGATTTTTTAGTTTAGAAAAAAATAAAATAATGACATTTAATTCAAATGTTAAAATTTTAACAACTTCTATTATATTAAAACAAAGTCCTACTTTTTATCTACTTAAAATAGTTGTCATTTAAGTTTGGACTTATTTACAACTCATTAAAAATTATCATAACATTTATTATTATTTGATTAACAATACAATATAACTTCATAACAACCAAATCTAAAACAATATATTATTTTTATTTTCTTCCTAAAGTTTAAATTAAAAACTCTAATAATATTATCTAGAATAACCAAATCATTTCCTTACATTATGCTAACAAAGAAGATATTATTTATAGGTTAAAAACAATAAAATATTTATAAGTTATAAGATAAAATCTTACTTTCAGTTTAACATAATTAAATATTTCAATTAATGTATAACTTTCATATTATTAATAAAATTATATTTAATACAAAACAATAATAATACACTTAAAATAGTTTCCTACATTTATTACAAACTAAAAAAAATCACATAAAACATATAACTATTACAAAATCATGAAGAATTTATTTTTTTAAACAATCTTATACATATTGCCCGCGCAAAAGATGGACTAAAACCTAGTTTATTTTAAAACAGAGAATATAATTATATAGTTATTCTTAGGTGCTATAAAAATTAATTTCTGATTTTGAATATCAATTTTAATGGACTTTTACTTATTGGGACACGGGACCATAATTAAATGGTCCTTGAATGTGACAGAAACATTCAAAATCGGGAGTTGAAGTTTTAGAGGGAGTGTGATCATAAAAATAAAAAAAGTTTTAGAGAGAAGAAAAAATGGGTGAACAAGGCAACGTACTTCCGGAGTCGACAATGTATGTATTCCCGGAGACGTATTGAGAAGAATCATGAATGAGATAGCGAACAAGAGAGGTTATCCCCGGATCCACAGTTTGGTGCCCCTGTAATGGGAGAATCCGCTTGCCCACATTCTTGAGCCACTCTTTTTGTATAAGACCTTGCGTGATCTCTGATTTGAAAAGCCCCGGTGCTATCGAGTTCACTCTGATCTTATAAACACCCAACTCAATAGCCATCATTCTTGTCATGGTGTCAACACCGCTTTTGGAACAAGCGTATGCGACTCCACCGGGCACTGTAACGCGGTTGAGCCCCGAAATTGATGAGATGTTTATCACTGAGCCACCACCGTGTTTTGCTTCTCGCATTAGAATGCAGACGTATTTGGATACTAACCAAGTTCCCGTTAAGTTGGTCTTGAAGACTTTGTCCCAATCTTCATCTGATAAATCCAAACTCGATTTATTATTGCCTCGGACTCCGGCATTGTTGATCAAAGCATCGATCTTTCCAAAGACATCCCAAGCTTCTTTAACCGCCTTTTGAATGGTGGCTGCGTTTGATGAAATGTCTAACTCAAGAGCTGCAGCAGCTTGGTTTCCAGTTGAATTGAGGCTGTTGATCTCAGAACAGAGAGATTTGAGACGATCCACACGACGAGCTGCTGCGATTATTTTACAGCCAGCTTTGCCTAGCTCAAGACAGATCTCTCTTCCTATGCCTGAGGAAGCTCCTGTCACAAGAACCACCTTGTCTTTAAGCTCACACCATGGCTCCAGTTGCTTCATCACCTGCTTCTATCCGGTTTGATGATTGCTCATATATTCCCTCCGTGAGTGTGTGTGTTTGTGTTCGGAGGAGAAGAAATTCATTGCACAGTTTAGATATAAGCTTTCAAGATAGCATGGCCATCCAGCAAAATGGTCATGATGGGATGCTTTTACTATTCTTATCTTATTTGATGATTTCAAGATTGCATTAATGAAAATGTAGGATAAAAAAAGGACTATGTTCAAAAATATTATCTTTTTAAGTTACTATTACAAAAACATCATTATTTTGATATAGCTTTGAAAAAAATTGTCAAAACTGGTCAAAAAATTAAAATTAGTTTCTAAACCCTTTTCATTGGGCAGAATAGTTCCTTTAAAACCGAATTCTAAACTAGAAAAAACTAAATTGAAATATTAGTAAATTAAAATAAAATCTTTTATAATAAACCTCTTATATGTGTTTTAGTGTTTTTACTATTGCTGAAAAACATTATATGTATTTAAAGTGCATAATATATATGGCCCAATAGATCTCATATTGAAAAATAATTACATGCTTCAATAGAAAACAAACAAAATTATAAACTAAGATTAAATATCTAATAATTTTATGTATTTATTTACATAATTTCAAACACACATGCGGATCTGATACTTAAAGTGAAGTAAAACCGGAAAATGTGGACTAAACGGAGACCAGCTTTAGAGTTTAAAATTTGAACATAAACCGAGCTTCTTATAGCCTAGTGATCATTTCTTAGGTTGGCATGAGGAGTTCGACTCCTTCCTCTGCAGTTGTATATTTTTCGTTGTACGTAGTTTAAAATACTCTACTGGACATATCAATTGTGGTCCGTTTGTTGACAAAAAAAATTTATAGATACTTAAGATATCAATAAAGAAAAAAGTAGGTATTTAAATCGGTTATTAGCTTTTAAATCTCTCAGAACACAAAATTTTGTTATTATCTCTTTTATATATGACAATATTTCAAAAAATTGTAGACGAAGTCAATCTTGAATTGCTCTTTAGTAATTTTTTTCAAATCAACCACAGGCTAAACATTTCAAAATAAATTTAAAATGCGTAATACTCCAAATCTTGAGTCGAAATGAACAAAACAATGAAGACTATAATCCAACCTAACCCATAATCCGAGTAATTCAAAGCAAACCAAATAACCAAGTACTCTTTACTCATTATTATTGACACTGGAATTTTGGGGCTAAGAATTCAGAGAGAAGAAAAAATGGGTACACCGGGAAGTGTAGCTCCGGAGTCGACAATGTATGTATTCCCGGAGACATATTGAGAAGAGTCATGAATAAGATAGCGAACAAGAGAAGTAATCCCTGGATCCACAGTTTGCTGCACCTTTAATGGGACAGTTCGGTCGTTCACATTCTTGAGCCACTCTTTCTGCATAAGATCTTGTGTGATCTCTGACTTGAAAAGCCCCGGTGCAATGGAATTCACTCTGATCCTATAAACACCTAACTCAATAGCCATCATTCTTGTCATAATGTCAACACCGCTTTTTGAACTAGCATACGCGACTCCATTCATCTTCATACCCCGATGCAGCCCTGCGATCGATGATATGTTTATCACCGAACCACCACCGAGTTTTGCATCGCGCATTAAAAGACAGACGTATTTGGATACTAACCAAGTTCCCGTTAAGTTGGTCTTGAAGACTCTGTCCCACTCGTCTTCTGATATATCCAAACTCGACTTAGCTTTGCCTCTGATTCCGGCGTTGTTGATCAAAACATCGATCTTTCCAAAGACATCCCAAGCTTCTTTAACCGCCTTTTGAATGGTGGCTGCGTCTGATGAAACGTCTAGCTCAAGAGCGGCGGCCGCTTGGGTTCCCGTTGAATTGAAGCTGTTGATTTCAGAGCACAGCGATTTGAGACGATCAACACGACGAGCTGCTGCAATAATCTTACAGCCAGCTTTGCCTAGATCAAGACAGATCTCTCTTCCAATACCTGAGGATGCTCCTGTGACAAGAACCACCTTGTCTTTAAGCTCACACCATGGCTCCAATTGCTTCAACACCTGAAGGAAAACGAGCAGTTTCCAATTAAATTGAGAGAAACACATAATTGACACTTTAGATCATCGATGATAACGAATATTACACAAATCAAAATTTAGAGTCAAGTTTGGATACGAATCATTCGATTAAGATAATAGGTTGAGAGAAAAACTATCTCACAGTTTGATGATTGCTCATATTTTTCCTATGTGAGTGCGTTTGTTCGGTGAAGTCGTCCATTTGCATAGTTTAGATATGAGATCTCTCTAAACGAAAACGACAACTGAAACGTGGCGATCCACCAAACTAGCTTGGTTTGACTATTCTAATAATCATATCCTTATTATATCTCATTTTCTTTTTCTTTCTCTCACATGTTATATTAATTTAATACGTTATCATTATTACTAGAAATTATCCTCCGCTTAGAAAGGATTTTGTGTTCTATGGTTATTTTAATCATAAAAGTATGAAAATATTTATAGTGTTTATATTTAAAATTGGTTACAATTTTTATTAAAAGTAAATAGAATGAGTTAGATATGATAATTAAGCATATAAAATAGGTGCAGTATAAGGAGAAAATTTTAAAATCACTAAATGTGACAACAAATATAAAATTAAAAAATGTTTAGAATAGAATAATTACAATATTTCGACAAAAAAAAAATATAAAAGTTACAAAATTTCTTTAGATGCAAACATAGAAAAATGACAATTTTATTATAAGTAGATATTTATGTTTTTGAAATGAATTCAGAGTATAATTAGAGTTTATTTTCACTATATTAGCTTATTCATAAGTCTTTTTTAACAACCCTCATTTGCTTCAATAATTGAAGTTTTTACCTTGGCGTTATGTGTAGATTAATTAAATTAAAATTTTTGAAAAAGTTAATAAGAAAAGAGTGATATATTTGATAAATTGTGTGCAAGATTAAATTGTAAAAATTTAAAGTGTAGAAATAAGCAACAAGAAAAGATAGGCGAAATTATCTCTATATATTAATCGAGGAGACAGAAAGAAAAAATTTTGAATTCGTAAGCTGAGTTGTCAAGCAGAGAGTAATTTCGGATGCTATTAGCCAATTAGATTAAAGTCTAATTAAATGTAATTAAATGGTATTTGATTTACAATTAAACTAACTCGTACTGGACATTCATTTAGTAGTTTTTTCGTTTAGGTTGTTATCAAGAATATCGGACTAAACATATTAGGTAAGTAATATCTCATCATTTTAGTATTATTAAATGTTTTAGGTAATTAGCAATTATACATGGGTTAATGATTTTTATAATTTATCACCCACAAGATTATATGGTAAACGTGATATTTATGTATTGATTGTGATCTCATTTTGTTTAAATTGTGAGCAATATCCGGAATACACATTCGGATTGTATTTACTTTTGAAATTAATGTGATCACATTTTGATTTTATACATTTACTTGCGAATCACTAACAAAAGATTTTATACCATTTATTACGTTTTAAAATGCCCCGAATATTCTATAATATCGAGTAATTTACTAGCTATATAACGATGTAGCCAACTCTACATTCCAAAGCATCGACACACTCAATACAGACGAAGTATAAGGGTAATCATGGTTCAAAAGAATAAAATTTCCGAACTAAAGCCTTACAAGTCAACATGGAAGATCATTGCAAAGATCATTCGATTGTGGAAGCAAGTAATTCCTTATGGAGAAATTTTGGAACTCATTTTTGTGACATTCACGTAAGTTTTAAACATGTATTATTTATATTTGTTATTGTTTTCATTATAGATATCTAATAACATCTTCTAATTAATTTACATGAGACAAAAATCGATGCAACCATTAAGAAACAACATTGGTCACATTTTGAACGTCTTTTAAATGAATGGGAGACAAAGGTGTTTCGAAATTTTGTTGCTGGTCCAACGGATGGTTCTTACAAGATCACCGATCATTCATACAAGATCTCTTTGTATCAAAACACAATTGTTCAACAATATGACCAACTGTCGGACACGTTAACTGGTTGGCGTTTCGCACCATTTGATGATATTCTAGGTGGGAAGTTGGGGATTGAATTTTTGGTTGGTAAGTATTATTTTCCTTATGGTTCATTAATATAAATATTTATAGATTTTATATTGTTTGTTTTCTTATGTAGATGTTATTGGTCAAATTGTTTCACTCGGCAAAATTCAATCTTTCACAATAATAATATTGAAAACCAAAAACTGATTGTTGAGCTGCGTAATCTGGAGTAATTTAATTTGTATATTTGTTTTAAAATTTATTTTATTGTCATATTAGTTTGTTTATATGATGTCTAACTAACTTTTCAAAACTCGAATCTTAATGTATAGGGATACAAAACTATCGTGCACTCCGTTTGGTGATTATGCTCATCGAGTATATGATTTTGTTAAATCACATGGTGAATCTGTTGTTATCTTAGTTGCACAATTTTCTCGAATAAGTCATTGGCAAGGTTAATGCTTTAATCCTTTGTTTAGTTGAAGTTATATATTATTTTATATTTTGTATGCATGCTAATGATTATAAGTATGCTTTTTTAGATGTTTGGAGTGTACCTAACGCATTCAATTACACAAAGCTTTTCTTGAACTATCCACATCTACAAATCAAAGAGTTTATGGCAAGGTTTGTTTTATAATATGATATCATAATTATTTTTGCGTTCACAATTAAAGTTTTTGACGTTTAACTGTTTTCTTTTCAGCTTGCTTGATAATAATCTTGCAATATCCAATGTTCCACAAAAACAAAATTTATTGCATCCTTAGCAACTATGAGTTTTTTACCAATAACGTGCCTAAATTTCTTGAAGAGATTCGTGAGGCTATTGAGGTATGTAATCTATGAAATTTTTAAAATGAGGATACATTCTCTATTGTATCGTTTATAACTTATATACCTTGGTTATATTGAAATATATAGGTTGGTAGGTTTGTTGTTTTATGTGAGATCGTTTCAGTTGATGCAGATATGGGTTGGTTCTATATTAGTTGTAAAGGATGTCAAAAGAAAGTTTTACGTGAGATTGATGTTGAAATTACACCAAATTTGGTGTTTTAGTGCCATACTTTTTTGTCATCTCCAACCATAACACCAAATATTACACCCAAAGTAATATTATATATTATTGGGAGACTTACAAAAATACACCTTTGTATTGTCTGTTTTTCAAAAATACCCCTGCTTGAAATTTTTTTATTTTTACACCTCCTTTTTAATGAAAAAGACCATTATATCCCTAAACTAAAAGAAATCCTAAACGTTAAACCCTAAACCCTAAACCATAATTCATAAACTTTAAACCCTAATAGCTAAACCCTAAACCCTAATCACTAAACCTTAAACCCTAAACCCTAATATTTGAGGTGTATATTTGAGAACCATTAAAAAACAGGTGTAAATGTAAAATTTCTTTTCCTTTTAAGTGTATTTCTGTAAATTAATCTATATTATTTGATGTTTTCAGTTTTAATAATTTTTATATTTTGTTATTTTTAATTGATAAATAATTATATTATCTTAGACATTATGTTTATTAAAGTTTTGTAATTTTATGTTTAAAATTTTATTTACATTTATATTTTCATTTTAACAATATTAATATGCATTTTAGTCTTATCCTGATTATATTATTAATTTCTATATTTTACAAAATACTACTTAGAATCTTATATTATTAAAAATAAAATATAAAAGTGCTATGATATTTTTGACAAAAAAGTGCTATGATATTTTTTACAATACAAAGTAAATGATAATAATCATTTAGTGATTTCTTAATTGAAAATAAAATTAAAAATAATTTAATTATGTAAAAATAATTTAAAAAACACAAATAATACAATATATTTAATGTTTATGTTTAGCTACAAAATTGAACTAAATAATAATAATAATTGACCTATATTATTAAATGAAACATAATAAAATATGTTTATTAAATATTTTGTGTGATGAATAGTGTTACATCAAATCTGGTGTAACACTATTCAGTTTACACCAAATTTGATGGGATGGTGTTATTTTCAGTGTCCCACTGAAGATGAATTACATCAAATTTGATGTTTTGGTGTATTAGTAAAGTTAGCCTAAGTAAACCGATTTAGATTCTCCTATATATGAATTGTTTCTCTTGTAAATGGGGAGACTACACACAATAATATGAAGAAGATCATATCACTTTACTTTCTCTCTCTTTTCCACCACAAAAGAATAATATAAATATTAATAAAAAAACTGTTGTAATGTCTCTTCCAGTCTATATACTATGAATGTGTTCAAGCTTCCAAAAAGTATTTGTGAAGAGATAAACAATTTGATGGCGAAATATTAGTAGAGCAAAGGCAATGAAAACCGATCTATGTATTGAGTTGTTTGGAAAAGAATGAGTCTACCGAAAAAGGAAGGTGATATAGGATTCCGAGAAATTGAAAACTTTAATATAGCAACTCTATGCAAACAAGCTTGAAGAATACTACAAAATCTACATTGTCTCGTTGCACGATTTCTCAAGATCATTACTTTGCTACTGGAAATATTTTGACTGCTGGTAATGGTTATAAACCTTCTTTCATATGGAGTTCACTACTCCACGGATGGAACTTATTGAAACAAGGCACTCGGTTTCTAATTGGCGATGGTCTAGACACATACATATGGTCATACCATTCACTTCAAACCCATCCACCAAGAGCTCCTAGGAAAAAGGAAAATGTCCATACTACCTGTCAATCTGTTTTGGATCTTATAAACCTTGTTTTGAAGTCTTGGAATGAAGAAATGATAAGGGATATAGTCATGTCAGAAGATATTGAGAAAATCTTTATGATTCGGTTATCAAAGCATACCCACCATGGTCTTTTAGGTTGGCACTACACGAACTCAGGTTTATACACGGTTAAATCCGATTATTGGTTGACTACACATTTACGAAATCAAGAGGAAGAAATAATTCCTCTTGCGGGTTTACCTGTTTTCAAAGAAGCTGTGTGGAAGCTTAATGTTATTCCGAAACTTAAACACTTCCTATGGCGATTATTGTCATAGGCATTAGCAATTGTAGACTCATTGGTTTATCGTGGAATTATTACAAACTCACAATGTCGCAGATGTTGCATGGGCCCAGAGAAAATTGACCACTTGTTCTTTCGTTGTGAGTATGCGCAATCACTTTGGGGAGATGTTTAGCTAAGTAAAAGAACCTTTGCGGACCCAACGACCCCATCTGAAATGAAGTTACGTGCAATCCTAGACTGTCACAACAATAGTAACATGCTACCAATGAATCATCAATTACCTTTATGGCTTTTATGGCGCTTATGGAAAAGTCATAATCTATTACTTTTCGAACGGAAAAAAAAAGCTTACGGAGTCAGGATTTCATGAAAGCAAGATTGGATGCTATGGAATGGATAAATAGCAAAGTGTTTCAGAATAAACTTCACCAACTAGCAAACAAAAGAAAGAAAAGCCGACAAAGGACACAGTGGAAGCGACCACCACAAGGTTTCTACAAATGTAATTATGATGTTGGGTATAAACTGAACGAAGAAGTGATTGCAGCATGGATTGTTCATGATTCTCAAGGTTGTTACTTGGAGGCTACACAAAGTCATGGAAGACAATGTCTCAAATCCTTGGAAAACGAATCTGAAACCCTTCTAACGGCAATGCAACACATGTGGATACGTGGTTATAAGAAGATCATCTTTGAAGGAGATAACAAAATCTTGTTCAATCTTGTTGAAGAAAATGATTTGAACTTCAGATTTCACAAACTATATTCGAGACATTGAATGGTAGGGATGTAAATTTGAGTCGATTATTCTCACATGGATTCCAAGATACTCAAACCACGCCGCGGATCTTTTGGTGATACATTCAACATTGAATTTATCTTTTGTTAAACATTTATATGTATCAGAATATCTTGACGATATCCTCCATGAAGAGTATGTTTTTTCCTATTAATGAAATTCAAATTGTCGACAAAAAAAAATTAATATATCTCCTAACATAAATATAAATACATATAATACATAATAACTTGTATAAATATGTAACAATATTGACTTTTTGTTTAATTATTTTCTAGACATTTTAGTTGAAAATTTAAAACCTGTTAAGAAACTAATGAGAAGGATGTCTTTATTAATGATAGGAACATC